>JANHFM010002114.1:63471-73475 GCA_032468115.1 Grayia smithii
ATTTATTTTAATTCTGTTTTTAATTTATTGTTATGTTTTTATCTGTGAGCCACCCCGAGTCCTTCGGGAGATAGGGCGGCATATAAATGCGATAAATAAATAATAAATAAAATAAAAACTGCTGTCATTGGCTGGCCAGGCTGCCGGAGCTCAATATAAACAGAGCCCCGGCAGCCAGCAGCTGTTCTTTCACTGAGTTAGCTTTAAATAAAGTTCTGAATGGACCTCACTGTTGCGTCTTTCTTCAACCTGCGACAATCTAACAGTAAAGATGCATCATGACAGTTTCACTGTATTTACTTCACTGAAATTTATTAAATTATACTGTGGTTGGATTTACACATCTTACTAAGCCTTGCTTTATTTAGAGAAATATACTATTTTCAAGAAGCCAAATGATTTGTCTCTACACATAACTTTTTAAAACAACTTTTGGTAAAGACATTTTCTCATTATAGCACCAAACATATTAAAGTCTACAACAAAATATATTCCATCCACTCTTGTATACTTTTATTGCTGTTCACTTTATTATTCTTCCGAATGTTAAGAATATAATAAAAGTTAACCCATCCATAACAAGTTACAGTAATAGTAAAACAACACACCCATCATGACATCATTGGTAATGACACAATTATGTGTCATGATATCTGCTTCCCTGAAGATACAGGTAGTCCTTGCATTATGACAGCAATTGGCAGAAATTTAATCATTATCATGGCCCAGTACTCAGAAACTGTCTGTTAAAAAAATTGTTCCAGTAGAATTTGTGGAATGTCAGCTTCAGGAGACACAAAGCCAAGAAGCACATGAGCCTGATCAAACACAGGCACCACCTAAAGAGCTGAAGCAGTCAGATGATGATGATGTAAGGCCTCCCAGCACCTTCACATTGAGAGTAGAGGAGAAAGCAAAACAAGGGGATTCTATGAGGCCCCTTACCATGCAAGGGAATACCTTCCTTGATTAAAGACTGATGGGTGTAGCCCTGATCCATGAATTTTTTTCTGGAATCAACTGTATGATTTCCTGTTGATGCATCCATTTATGTAAATTCTGCTCATGAAATTCTGACCTTTAGACTGACTGACAACCCTGTCCTGGCTCTTGGAACTCTGGACTGGATTTTGACTATTCTTCTGCATGCTCTTGTTAAAAGCAAAATTACTTGGGCAAGTTTCTTTTAAGACTTAAGTTTTTGTTTGCATTCCTTATTTGCTGGTATCTCTTCAACCTTGAATAAACAGTGAATTTATATAGCAATTCTGTGTGTGGTTGTATTGAAACCAGAAGCAGGACAGTGGTTAAGCAACACAGTCATAAAGCATGAAATCACCTGACCAAGTCATTTTACCTACAACAGTTCCAGCAGTCCCAGTGTCGGGCATCTTTTCCAGCCACCCGACAATTGCCTGATCTGTCAACGGAGCAATCACACGACATGGAATCCGTCGGTGGAGCACTCACACAGGATGGTGACGGGGTGCACGTTTAGGTGTTTGCGTTTAGTTTAGCCACAGGTTCCACGTAGCTACGCACTGTTCCAGCGGCTAGGAGCCTCAGCTGTGAATTAGTGAATTAGTTGGGCGCGGTGCGGGAGGGAAAGGGCGGGGTGAGACTGGGCGTGGTGGAATGTTTCTTTAAACACCGAGCAGGCGCTTTACAGCCCAACGCTGACTTTGTTTGTATTATTTGCAAGTTGCTCATCGTTGTCAGTTCTCACATATGAAGGAATAAAGGTTTTCTTGACTATCAACCTGTGACCTACTGTTCCTTTCTGAGAAGACGGAAGCGGGCGACACCCAGTTGCCATTGTTAATGAAGGTTATTAAGCAAAAACTTCATATGATTGCCATTTCTGATTTCCTGCTGGCTTCCCCCATGATTTTATGGGAAGCTGGATGGAACAACAGAAATCATAATCATGTGTGATATAATTGCAAGCCAGTCCTGTGACAGGAAGGACTCCAACGATCTGTCTTAAGTCTCATTCAGTATCTTCATAACTTTGAACTGCTACTAAAGAAATAGTTGTAGCCTGAAGACTACCTGTATTTGTATCACTCCTAATATAAATTACATAGTATGCTAAGCCCGGCTTATTTTAATAAGCCAGATCTGGACCTCACAATTATACTAGTTCACAACTTTTACTTTATGAATCACAATGGATGATTTCAAACAAAAGTAACTCTGTGGCTATTGTAATTTGTGAATCCAGACATACCTTATTTAAATCATGCCACTGTATTTCATAAAGCAACAGGTTTCCTTCACAAAATTCATATACCTCTACAGATGCACTGTCCTTTCAGGAATTCAAGTTAAATGTCTATATGAGATTGGAAAAGGATCAGAAAATGCAGAATGTGCTAGCAAAATTATAGTAATTATTTTTGAATGAAATCCCAAACACCAACAAGTCAATAATGTGTTGCTCCCGGTTCTATCTGGTTCTTAGAACCAGTAGTAAAATCAGTGGGAGGCTCTGCTCACCCACCTCCAGCAGGTTCTGACAGGTTCTGGAGATCCGGTAGCGGAAATTTTGAGAAGTTTGGAGAACTGGCAAATACCACCTCTGGCTGGCTCCAGAGTGGGGTGGGAATGGGGATTTTGCAGTACCCTTCCCCTGGAGTGGGGTGGGAATGGAGATTTTGCAGTATCCTCCTCCTGCCACGCCCACCAAAGCAAGCCCACCAAGCCACGCCCACAGAACTGGTAGTAAAAAAATTGGATTTCACCACTGAGTTAGTCATTTGCATCCTTTTAGAGGGTGGTTGAGTGGCCTCCACGATTCTCTAAAAGAACGCAAATGATCAGTCTTCCAGTATTTGAGGGGCTGCCCCAAAGAAGAGGGGGTCAACTTATTTCCCCAAGGTGAAGAAGGCAAGACAAGAAACAATGGATGGAAACTAATCAAGGAGAAAAGCAACCTAGAATTAAGGAGAAATCTCCTAACAGTGAGAACAATTAAAGCATTGGAACAGCTTGCCACCGGAAGTTGTGGGTGCTTCATCACTGGAGGTTTTTTAAGAAAAGATTGGACAGCAGCTTGTCTGAAATGGTATAAGGTCTCCTGCTTGAGCTTGGGGTTGGACTAGAAGACCTCCAAGGTCCCTTCCAGCTCTATTCTGATTGATTGATTGATTGATTGATTGTTGCCATTGGGGCATTACAGACTGTTACACCCAGATATTATTAAGTGGCATGGAATTTGACTTCAGCCATGATTTTGTGGAATAAATTGATAAATGGTTTTCCTAGAGATTAGACTTTATTCAGTGGTCTCCAGCTCTCTTGGATCTTATCCAATGCTTGGCACAGTCTTCTAAAGCTCTAACCAGTCCTGTGGAAAGAAAACATTGATTTTGCTGAACGTCTACAAGGAGAAGGGAGAGGAAAAAAAAATCTGTATCAGTTCCCTAGTGATAGCAGTGTATGATATGGTACAATATGCTTTATTGATTAGTCAATTGACCGTATCAAACATGAGCATCATCCAAAGTAAAATACAACGAAATGAGATAAGATACAGTGCCAAATGAAGAGAATATCTGTAGCTGGGAGTTGAACTATGGGGTCCTTGGTGCTCTCTGAGCTTGGTGGTTTTCCTGCAGACATTTCGTTATCCAGCTAGGTAACATCATCAGGGCTAGAAGACATCAGGAGGTGATGAAGTGAGATAGCAGTCTGTGGGAGAATTCAGGAGAACCCCAAATTTCCTTCAAGCAGGCTGTAGATTTATATTTGGCCCTTTGATATTGTAGGAAAAAACTTTCTTGCGGGAAAGATGGATAGAACATGGAAGAGTGACTATTAATCAGTGCATTAATAATGATATTTTGAAGCTGTTGAAAGGATCATGAAGTGAAGATGCTTCACTTATCAGCAGGATGGCAATACATCAAGTATTTCTTGGGTACTTGGTTTGGTCTGAATGCTTGGATAGCTCCTGAAATTCTAGGAGCTTTAAATGTTTTGGAAATGTAGTTCTTGTTATTTACGGAATGTTAAATTGAAGAAGGACATCTTTTTCAGATTTATTGGTGATCTCCTAGGACAGGGGTCAGCAACCTGTGGCTCCAGAGCCGCATGCGGCTCTTTGAGCCCTCTGCTGTGGCTCCCTGTTGGGTGATCCCACCATTGGCTGGCCCCGCCCCTCGCCCTCCCCTCTCAGTCATTCCTCGCCTGGCCTGAGAAAGTAAGGGTGACAGCAGGGGATGGTGAAGCGGCCAGGGCAGAGACAGAGAGATACAGAGAGAGGGGGAACATGGCTAGAAGGTCATGTGACTGGTGGGAGTGAGTGACGTTGAGTTGGCCACGCCCGCCCATGTTTTGTGGCTCCCAGTGTTTTCTTTTCTGTCGAAATGGCTCTTTGGGTGTTTAAGGTTGCGGACCCCTGAGTTAGACCATGTGTAACTGACAGACTGAATTTCATCCTAGATTTTACGTATTTATTTATAATTGTATTCCAGAATTTTTAATTGGATCTTCACGGAGTGTTTTTATTTCTTCTGGTCGCTAAAGTCCACGGAGTTCTACCCCATCAAACAATCGCTTAAGGATGGTAAAACAGCTTGGATTCCCTCAACCAATTGTGGAGTGGTGGAGATAGATTTAATAAATATAGTAACTCTATATGAACACCAACCCAAGAGAACATTGCTTTGTTTCCATTGCTACCTTCCTGTCACCCAGTTCAGATCTACATAAAAGCTGTTTATTATATGAGGGAAAAACATCTCTCTTTTTGTCAGAACAGCAAAGTTGTTTGAAATTATATGTTCATCCCACTTCCCAATTTCTATTTAATGGATTTTGCTTTTCTTCTTCTCTTCTTCCCCCCCCCCAACACCTTGTTGCTATGGAAACTATGGATACCTGGAGAAGGAAAATTTAGGGTGCCTTTATGGCTATGAGCTACCTCTCCTCTCCTACTACAATCCTCACCCATTCACTTAGAGATCATGGAATGAAATTATTCTGGCTATCAAGAACCACCGAAGGAAGGTTCATTCCACCTTCTGGAAATGGGGAAGGCCGGAGCTGAATATAACTTCCAATCTTGAGAAATTTAATGACAGCTCCATCAGATTAATTGGAAAAATAGACGAAGGACTCTTTCCTGTTACTTTATGTGGTGACAAGGGACAGTTTCAGAATTTAACCAGGATGAAATAAATTCTTGTTCTGATAGTGACTGTACATTCAGGCATTAGGGGAAAACAGTGTTGCCTATTAATATACATGCATTACTCGTTCTAGGGCTGGCCTAAACAGGTAAATTTGATCTGAGGACAAGTAGTTTGCTTGGGGGAAAGCTAATTAACAAGTTATGTCAAAGCAAATAAAATAAATAAAATAAAATAATCTCTTTTGACATTCAGATTGCTAAGTCATAATGTGGTTTGTTTAGTTTTGGCTGAGCCTGTACTGCAAGCTCAACCCTGGTTGTTGGTAAAACATGGTTTTTTATGGCTACTGTGTATATGTAGTCCGTTGCAATTTATTCAGTAAATTGGGCTTAATAAAATTATAATGTGTGATCCCAAAGGTGCTTTTTTCAAGAGGCAACTGGACTTTTTCCCCCCCGGAAAACTCAGTTGCCTCTTGAAAAAACACCGTTGGGACAACCATGATCTGAATGACTGAGAATCTCCATAGACACTTGTAACACTTGACAAGACTGAATGGCTGTGGCTATTGCCCCCCGGGGACTATGTTGATCTTCCATCTTTGGTTCAGGGTGGGGAGAAATTGTCCCCCTCAGAACGGGTTCGCAAATTTGAGTGTCCTCCTGGATCCACAGCTAAGACTGGAGCAACATCTGGCAGCTGTGGCTAGGGGGACTTTTGCACAGGTTCGCCTAGTGCACCAACTGGATCCTACTTGGATCGGGAGGCTCTCCTCACAGTCGCTCATGCCCTTGTCACCTCACGATTGGACTATTGCAACGTGCTCTACGTGGGGCTACCCTTGAAGAGCATTCAGAGACTTCAATTGGTCCAGAACGCAGCCGCGCAAGCTATTGTGGGTGTTCCTAGTACACCCACGTCACACCAATTCTCCGCGAGCTCCACTGGCTTCCTATCAGTCTCCGGGTTCAATTCAAGGTATTGGTTATTACCTATAAAGCCCTACATGGCTTAGGACCAGACTATTTTCAAAATCGTCTCCTACCCTGCGTCTCCCTGTGACCGGTGAGATCCCCCAGGGTCGGTCTCCTCTGGGTTCCGTCAGCTAAACAATGTCGACTGGCAGGCCCGTGGGAAAGGGCCTTCTCTGTGGTTGCTCTGACTCTCTGGAACCAGCTACCTCCTGAGGTCCGGACTGCCTCCACCCTACTGGCCTTCCGTAAGGCAGTTAAAACCTGGCTTTTCTGGCAGGCATGGGGCCACTAATCTCGCTGTTATGATCCAGCGAGATCCGGCCATAGACGAGATATGAGTGTTCTTGGTATTTTTATCAATTTGAACTCGTTTTTAAATTTTTTACATTGTATTGTGTTACTGTGTTTTATTGTGAGCCACCCGGAGTCCTTTGGGAGTTAGGCGACATATATATCAAATAAATAAATAAATAAATTGTCCAAAAGACTGCAGTGGTGTTTTGGAGGGAGCAAGTCAGAGTGCTATAAGCAACCTTCTTACAGAGGAAGGGTGGCCGATGAGGTGAGAGGATAGTTTGCCAATCTCAGGTGGACACTTTAGGTCCTCCATTGGACTAGGAGAAAGGTATGATTCGGAACCAAAGCAAAATAGGACAGAGGGTAGCTGTGCATCAGGGTGTCAGTGTGACTGGAACTACTGCTGTGGTCTGCCCACTTTGGTGGTTGGAAGAAAGGGGGCTGCCTCAATGGATGAGGCTAGGGTGGCTCTGTTCCTGCCCTGTGTCAGGGTGGCCGAAGGACCTATCAACCAGGGGTGGGTTCCACTTACCTTAACTACCAGTTCACAATGGGAGAGCATGCGTATACGCACTTCACTCACGTGTGGCGCTTCTGTGCATGTGCAGAGTGTCCGTGATGTCTGGGCAGGTGGGCAGAGCCTCCCATCACCGCTACTACTGGTTCGCAAGATCCAGAGTGAACCGGGTAGCCACCCATCACGGCTGTCAACCAACAGGTAGAGCTGGTGTGTAATATTGTTATCAGCATCAAATACAGTTGATGAGTGGAGCTCTCTGGAGGTATGGGATCACTTTGAGGTTTGGAATGGTATGTTGCCTTCATTTTTTTTTGCAATAGTTTTTTAAAATAAATTTATATTTGGAGGTATCCTGGGTTGTTCTATTTTCTCCTGCAGACTTTGATACCAGCATTCATGGCTATTAGAGGTGGAGACCCTTGGTTTATATTGTACTTAACAAAATTCCCAATCGCTTTAAAAGCCTTTTGGTATTACTTTTAATGGATCATGCACTTATTTTTAGGTATTTTTATCCCACCTTTATTTATTTTTTTCTAAATAATTCAAGGTGTTTACTTGGAACATAAAAATATGATTAAACAGCAAACTCCATATCCTAAAATGATAATTCAAATACTGCTTCCTCGTCTATGTTCCCATCAGAGATTGTTGGATTCAAAGTGGTTATATGAAGACAGGTTTTTATTGTTGCTTCTAAAACTGTTAATTCAGTACAATTCAAACTAACATAAGTAAAATGTGTGTCTTGGGGGAAGTTAGGAAATAGATGGTTTCTATGTGCTGTGACTGATTTGCATTGCAAGTAGCTGCAGTCAGAATGAAGGACATTGTGGCATTCAGGATTAGAGGATTAATAAGAAAATAATTCTGTTCTAGAATGGGATTCAGTCTGGTGGCCTGTAGTTCCTTTATTAGTTTGAAGGTTATTGTAGTGTTATGGATAATACTCAGAGCTCATACTTTTTGGAACTATCCATACTGAACGAAATAGACATCTCTCTTTTTCATTCTGATGAGTTCCTATTTCTAATCCTCTATGGAAATTCAGATTTTCTTCTGCATCCTTGGAAGATGCCTCAAGATCCAAGAGATCAGGGAAGAACCGGGGTTGAATAATGATAGGAAGATAAAGATAGAAATAGGTACCATGACTGATGCCTCAGACTGTTCCCAGTAACACAACAGGGAATTCCTGGAGCCTCTTCTGCCCTTTGAGGGCATAAGAACTAGAATCTTTCCATTTATCTGTGACTTATCTATCACCTACCTCCTTTGATATTTCTAGCCTCTGCTTTCAATTATCAGCCAGCCCAAAGAGCACTTAGTAATTTCAAGACAAAACTCTTGGAACCTCTGACCTCTGCTTGTCAGATAACCTAAGTATTTAGTGAAAATACACCATCATTTCATTGGTTTGAAGCTGTAAACATGTGTGCTTTGTTCTCTGTCAGCTTACAGTAACCTCCACCACCTAGAAGTGATTGGTTTACTTTCCTGCTTCTGCAGGGGATGTAGAGATTTAAGTAAGCCGCACCAAGACCTTGTATCTCTCTTAATAGGAAGCAGTGACATTTGTGAAGTGTTATGTGTATGGATTAATTAGGCGTTGCATTCACAATGCCAGATCCATTAATACCCAGGGTGTTAGCAACAAGGATTTAATTCTTGGTGAGAGGAAAGGGTAGAGCCAGGATTCAAAGCAGAGTGGGTAGAAAGTGTGTGTTTCTTTCTTTTTTTAAACTATATTAAGCCTCTTTTGGGGTGTCAATGATCATTTTTCTGTATTTTGCACCTCACAATGATCGGAAACCAAGGTCCTAATTTCTAGCAATTGTGGTCAGTGGTCAGCACTGGGAGCTGCAGAAAAGAGGCTTAGAGGCTCCAGATGGCTTGGGGACCTCAGGTTAACCATTCCTCCTGTAAATGAGTCACCAGTCCTGCCATTATGATGAACAACAGATGCAGCAAGAACGACTTCTTCAAAACAATTCAGAGAGTTCGTGACTAATATTATTTGTCTAATGAGCATCCTGCTGTAGATAGAAGTAGCTATGCAAACAAGGTTTTCAATATGGTTTCATTTGCAGAGCAAATATAGCTGGGAATATGAATTCCACCGCATGAGAATGGAACAAGCATCCATGTAATATATTACGACTTCAGCCAAGGCCTGGCCAGCTTCGTTTCCTCAAATGCTGTCCAACCATCCATGCCAAGATCATCTGCTAGTAATTCCTGCTCATATAGAAAGATGAACCAACCCAATTTCATAATTCTTTTCTAACATGTGGAGATTTTCTTTTGCCCACAACTTTATTACTTTTAAATATATAGTCTATTTTTTGTTCTTTTTGCCAAATGATTTCCTTTCCGAGTTATTGCAGGCACTATCCCCTTTGACCTTGTGACTTTTGGCTTGTTGAATGTTTCTTATGATTTAAATTAAAACCTGTAATGAGTGCTGAATTAACATGGCATGGGGATTTTTAACTTTTTCATTTCGTTTTATTTTCATAGTGGAAAGAGACAAGGATTTTTCTCACCAACGACGGCACTACAAAGAATTCCGATTTGATTTGACTCAGATCCCTCACGGAGAAGCAGTGACAGCAGCAGAATTTCGGATTTACAAGGATCGAAGTTACAGTCGATTTGAGAATGAAACAATTAAGATTAGCATTTATCAGATCATCAAGGAATATCCAAACAGGTCACTTTTTCTTCCAGTTGTACTTTAAATTAATTCTTCAGATTTAGGAACAAGGGGTTGCTTTCTTCCTGTTAAGGAATTAAACATAAGTGAAAATCCAACAAAAGTGGCTTGGAAGTTAAAAAAAACACAACAACACAGCTGAAGGTGGTTTGAAAAGCTTTGCTTGAGCTGACCCATCAAGAAATATCTTAGTAGCCAGCTGAGTTATTTCCAGTTCTTGCAGATTATACAACCAAATGTAGATTTTGGATTTTGTTTGGATTTTCAGTGCTGTGATTTTGTGACATTGTGTTTTTAGGTAAAGGAGCATACATGCTCTGCAAGGTTTACCATAATTGCTGTAGAGCAGTGGTTCTAAA
>JANHFM010002114.1:110547-122634 GCA_032468115.1 Grayia smithii
GATGAATAACATACAACCAGTAAACAGATACACTGAATAGTGAAATATATTTACTTCCAGCAAAACGTTTAAGCAAAGTCCAGTAAACAGTCCAAGTCATACACAAGTAAATAAATTAATAAACAAAACAATCAGTCCAGCGATAATCCAAATGCGAAGTCTTTGTTCTTATCAGTATCATACATGGAGTAGCAGTTTTGCAAACAGTAGCAAAACATGATACAGAAACAAACAACTACACACAGCAAGTGAGCAAGCAAGAGTAAGCGTGTAATTAAAGCAATTAGAGCAATTAGAGCAATCCAGCTCAAACCAGGTTTCTGGTTCTATCTTATAGCCATTGGAAGAACCTCAGCCAATGATAAATTAATATGCTCTTAAAGATACAGTATTAAAATACTATCATGTCTTATATATATATTGCCAACCCAACTAGTTAGGTGACTATCATTCCTAACATTGTCATCAGTCACATTCTCCAATGAAGCAATTTTGTGGGTTGTAGATATCATTCCGCTCTGGCCACTGTGGGTTTCTGTGGAGACGACCTTGGTGTATCAGTTGAAATGTGCCTTGTTTTGACTGAGATACCAGCTCCTTGAGGCAGCTGCGAAGTTTGTTTTCCCATCCCCCTTGCCTATAGCAACTCGAGAGCACACCAGGGATGCTTTGCAAGTTGACAGACTGCATTTCAAGCGCTCAGAAACCAGTGTGTGGTTATGGCTATTTGCAGTATCCCACAATCATGAAGGAACCATGTGTTAAGACTATTTTGCTGAAAACCAGAATTTGCTTCCAGTTTTTAGCAAAATCAGCCAATAATGAATCATAGCTTGGCTTAACAACCATATTGTTCACTTAACAACAGCTGCAAAAAAGATCATAAAATCAGCTTGGTCACAAAGATTGTGAGAACTAATTAGAAAGACCTAATTTATGACTGCCATGACTTAAGAACATGAAGAGCATGCTCCATTACAATTGTAAGTTGAGGACTCCCTGTGCAATATTTTGAATAGATGCCCCATAGAAGCAAGCCTCTGAAATTTCCAAAACTAGGAACAAAGCAGGCAAACGAAGCAAGCCTTGGCCAGGGGTCTGCAACCTTAAACACTCAAAGAGCCATTTGGACCTTTTTCCCACAGAAATCACCGGGAGCCACAAAACCTGGCTGGGCGTGGCCAACTTGACATCACTCACTCCCACCCAGTCACATGACCACACCCCTCCCCCAGCCATGCTTACCAAGGTTTTGTGGGTCCTGGTGTTACCTTAGGTAATCGCCCTTACCTTCTCAAGCCAGGCTAGAAGTGATTGGGAGGGGAGGGCAAGGGGCGGGGCCAGCCAGTGGTGGGTTTAGCAGACAGGGAGCCACAGCAGGGGGATGAAAGAGCCACATGCGGCTCGGGAGGCACAGGTTGCTGACACCCAGCATTGGCCAATTCTGGCCAAAATGGCTTTACAATGCCGCTCAGCGTCTTGTCATTTTGAGGGAGGCAATTTAGGATAACTGCAGTGTAAGCCCTAAAATTGGTTTCTTGTAGACTAAGTATAGGTAGTCTTCAATTTACAATCACAACCGAGTACAAAAAAAATATGTTGCTAAGCAAGACAGCGGTTAAGTGAGTTTTGTCCCATTTTCTGACTTTTGTTGCCACAATTGTTAAATGACCAACTGCAGTTGTTAGGTAATCCACATGGCTGTTAAGTGAATCTGGCTTCCTCATTGACTTTGCTTGTCAGAAGTTTTCAAAAAATGGCCACATGATCCTGGGACACGGCAACATTTATAAACATGAACCAAGCATCCTAATTTTGTTCATGTGGATGCTGCAATATGAGTGAAAAATGGTCATAAGTCACTTTTTTCAATGCTATTGTAATGGTCACTAAATAAAGATTGTAAGTTGAGGAACACCTGTATTAAGACAATTCCTTTTCCCAAACTGCCTTCCAATCTAGAAATTTTGGCCTCACCAGCACATCTTCCCTTAGGACTTCCCACTAGGCATCACTGCCTCTTACGCTTGCCCTGCCTCCAAAACGTTGGCACAGTTTTCGCATGTTTCCAATGATTGTTCCTTCTTCTTTGTTCTGAGCATGAAAAGTTTCCTTTAGCAAGGGGATTCTGAGAAAAGTGCCATTCATCCCGCCACAGCAGAAGCTGGTGGGCCATATGCTCCATCTCTTTGGAAAATGAAGAGAGTTCAAAGGAAATCTGAAAGAGGTGGCACAAGGCCCTCCTGTTCAAAGAGAAGGAAAACAGCCCAAACTCCCTAGACAAACACCACTCTTGTGAGAACCTACAAGTATTTGGACTTTGGCCAAGATCTCTTTTGAACAGCGGCCCTGGGTGGAGTGTTTCTGTGAGAAACAATCCATTGAGTGATGCCTCCCAACTCTGCCTCTGGTAGCAATATGTCAATGATGCCATTTGTAATACCATCAGTTTTCCACGTGTGATCAATTCCTTCTGTTTGCTTATATGAATCTTGAAATGTTCCCTTCAACTCTCAGGGGTCTCTCAAGTGAGAATCAAGTTTAGTGTTGTGCATTTCCTAAAACCCAAAGTTAAGCACTGGAAAGTAAAAACTAGAAAGCACACTCTAGCTAGTAAATTCACACAAAAAAGGGGTGGCAATGGAAACAAACAAAACATCACACTGAAGCACTAGTAAAGATAATGTTAATTGGAAATATAATATCAAGTCCAATTTCCCAGGATAAAGAGTTCCACAGCCCATATGCCTCCACTGAAGTTGGGTAGCTCCATCTCTCAGTTCTCTTAACCATCACCCCAACTGCCCAGAAACTGATTTCCATAGTGAATTGATAGACTTAGGGATCAGAATTCATAACTTTCCTTTAGCATACAGAATTTGTAAAAAATATGTTCTAAATTCCTGTCTAAGTCACCATCTTCAATGTGTTGATGCTGAGAGTGGTTTCAGAGATGCATCCTGCAATCTTTCATTCATACATTCATTCTTACATCCAGATCCAGAACTCATTTAAATTTTAGATATTATTATTTTGCTGATATTAATAGTTTTAGATACTACTATTTTATCATTTTAAATGTTGTCATATTTAATATAATTTTAGTTTTTACATTATAATTTAATATCTTCTTGTGCCCTATCTGTCATTGGATGTTGGCAATCATGTTGGTGATCCAATATGTTAATTGAATATAGGCTATATCCTGGAACTTTCTTTTAGATTTTGGATAGATTGTTTAGCAAATGTATTTTAATTCTCTCTGAAATGTTATTTTGTCTCTCATTCATACTGGTCTATGACCACAATACACGGAATTGAAACTGACACAGAACAGATCTGTACAAGCAGTCCTTGATCTACGACCATAATTGAGCCCAAAATTTCTGTTGACAGTTAAGTGAGTTTTGCTCCATTTTGCAACCTTTCTTGCCACAGCTGTTCAGTGAATTACTGCAGTTGTTAACTTAGTAACGTGATTGTTAAGTGAATCTGGCTTTGCCATTGCCTTTGCTTGTCAGAAGGTCACAAAAAGTGATCACGCGGCCCAGGAACACTGCAACCGTCATAAATGCAGGCCAGTTGCCAAACAGCCGAATATGATCACGTGACAACGGGGATGTTGCAACAGTCATGTGAAAAATGGCCATAAGACACTCCTTTCAGTGCCAGTGTAACTTTGAAAGTCAGAAAACAAATAGTTGTAAGTCAAGGACTACCTCTAATTCATTGGCCAACTTCATTTTGACTTTGCTTCGCTTGCTAGTTTGCATACGTTACTTTTCTGTTAAAACGATAGGACAGGCTTGGTTCTTTTTTGGCTTTGTTTTGTTTTTACATCTATTTTCTTTGCCTTTTTTCAACCCCCTTGGATCAAATGTTGACAACGGCACTTAATAAATGTAGCAATTGCCTTTGAAAAGAAGCATTCGTGGTCTCGCTGACCGTTGACAAGCATTCCCAGCTTCCGACTTCCAGTTCTTAAGAGGCAGCAGCACTGAGTGTTCCCTTAAAAACTACAAAGGCGGTGCTGACAGGCAGCAAAGCGGGCACTGCCAGGAAACCAACTCTAATTTCGTGGTATTAATTAGACCAAAAGGAAAATTAGTTCAAGTTCAGTGATTGCTTATTGCAATTTGTAAAAAAGCTCTCTGCTGCAGAGATATGTAAAACAATGCCTCTGCCAGGCTTTCAGTGGGAGACAAAGGTTCTTCAGTGGGCTAGTTTTACGTCCCCGGCAAAGCTCAGTTTCAGTCTATTCTTGCTAGCTGCCCTCCCACTTGCCTTTCCTTCATCACCTCAGATCGACAGATAGAAGGTTCCAGTTACAGTTTTTTGTTTCTGGCCCCTCAGATCTTGTTATCTTCTTGAAATTATGCACTTTCCTTCATTGTGTGCCGTTCAAGGTTGGAGAGGCCTTCTTTTAAAGCAAGCCTTTGTGTTCCTCAAGTTGCTTCCTCTTTGTAGTAAATTTGATCAACTTTGGGCTGAAGGTTTCTCCGAATGGCAAATCACCACACACCTGCAGGAGAAACGAATATGTACTTTATCTGCCCTCAACGTCCAGGATCAGATGGGCAGAAACATTCTCCTGCTTTACTCGCCCCCACCCCCCCGGCTTCTCACTCGGTTGGTTCAAAGAATTTGGTTGAGGACGTTTTGAGAGGTGGGAATTCCAGGAAAAGTCTTGCGAGCAAACTTAATATGAAAATGTGCAAAAGCTGTACAGGTAGTCCTTGACTTATGACCGCAATTGAGCCCAAAATTTCTGTTGCTAAGCAAAACAGTTGTTAAGTGAGTTTTGTCCCATTTTACGACGTTTCTTGATAGTTGTTAAGTGAATCATAGCAATTGTTAAGTTAGTAACACAGTTGTTAAGTGAATCTGGCTTCCCCATCGACTTTGCTTGTCAGAAAGTCGCAAAAGGTGATCACATGACCCCAGGACACTGTAACTGTCATAAATACATGCCTTATCCTAATTATGATCACATGAGCATGCAGGTACTGCAATGGTCATAAGTGTGAAAAAGGTCATAAGTCACTTTTTTCGATGCTGTTATAACTTTGAATGGTCATTAAATGAATGGTCATAGGTCCAGGATTACCTGTATATCTTAGGTCTCCATGGGGTCCCTCAGCATCCCTTTGATGGAGCCCCATCAAAATAGGTGGGTCTAAGAATTGGGGCTTTTATATATTTTGGGTGAATAACAAGGTGAATCCTATCCTTCATAAATTATTTCGTTTGTCTTCAGGAGAAATTCAGAAAAACTTTATTATATTTTAATCAAATGCTTGATAAAGAATATTAAAAATTAGAATATTAAAAGTTGAATCAAGGTTTTGACAAAACAATACACAAGAAAATGTAACATGACACAATCAAACCACAATGCCTTCCAGGCATTCAGCACCCATATAGAACAGTTGTGAGTTGATCCCGGTTTGGCCTGGTTCGCGCAAGCCGGTAGTGGTGATGATGTAACGTCAACGAACTAGTTCTCTATGACTGTGAGATGGGCCTTCTTGTCCGCCTTCGCGTTATACCTACCTTTATTTCTCTGTTTTTAACTCAGCTGATAGGAGCAGCAGAATGGATTGCCATGTCTCAGCTGGGCAGAAATCTAATGCGCTTGCATGGAGCAAAGCATACGCACAAAAGAACCTGTGGTAACACCAGTTGGAACCCATCACTGATGTAGAAGTAGGCCAGCCTTATTCAGGTCCCTTCTCTTCAATGAACGTCTGTCGATAGCCTTGAATTCTTTAGATTTAAACGTTCACCTAGATATCAAATGTACGATTATAGGATGAGGGATATTTCACAAGGCACTAGTCCTTGTGAAAACAGACTTTGAAATAATAATACAAACTGAAAATGTACCAATAGAAGAGAGTAACTATAGCTCAGGGTTGAACTGTAGGATCCTTAGTGTTCTCTAAGTTTGGTGGTTTGCAGACGTTTCATTACTCAACTGGATAATGTTGACTCAGAGACCATCAAGGCCCCACAAACTGAATATGACTCAACAGCATGAAATGGTTTTGAAAAAGGGAAGGTAGATAAAGTAGATTCCCTTTGCACATATGTGCTAGTCGTTCCCGACTCTAGGGGGCAGTGCTCATCTCCATTTCAAAGCCAAACAGCCAGCGCAGTCCGAAGATGTCTCCGTGGTCATGTGGCCAGCATGACTAAACACCAAAGGCACACAGAACACCACTTTCCCACCAAAGGTGGTTCCTATTTTTTCTACTTGCATTTTTTACGTGCTTTTGAACTGCTAGGTTGGCAGAAGCTGGGACAAGTAATGGGAGCTCACCCCGTTACACGGCATTCGAACTGCTGAATTGCCAACCTTTCGATCAACAAGCTCAGCGTCTTAGCCACTGAGCCACTGTGTCCCCATAGTAAATAGTTGTAAATTGTAGGAAGATGCTTTAGAAAAGTAAAAAAACCAAAAACAATAGTTCAGTTTAGGGGCGTTGCCAACTACTCTTCTATCAGCTGGCATTGCTGTTTAATCTAACCTGATGCCTTCAGTGTAACAATGGAATGCTGCATTCACAAGATAAGTAGTGTTTGGACAAGTGACACTAAATTAATCCCAATGTAGTTTTACTGTCTTCATTTGCTCTTTCTCAGCTGGCAAAAACATGAGAACAAAACTAGAGTCTTAGCATGTGGCTTGGATCATTTTGTAAAAGATCAGCATCCAACTCTCCCAGCCTTCTCTAACATAGTCCCTGATTATGTTTTTACTACACTTCTCAGAACACATATAGTTAGGATTCTTGGATATAAGATTTCAGGACATCTGGAAGACACTTAAGTTGGGTACTACCTGTTAGGAAAATGGTTCCATGTTTCTTTCATGACTTACCTGAGTGAGTGAGAGAGAAGGACCTGTGATAGGAAATACAGAATGAATAGCATGTGATTCAGTTCTGTCTCCCTTTGTGTAGTCAAAGCTTTAGCACAGTCTTGAGCATATTGTAGCTCTTGACATTTTTCTTATAGTTAGTGGATGTTGGAGAAAAGAAGGAAAGGAAGGTATTGCTGTCTCCTTTTGGATGAGGCAGCAAACAAGTGCTTCCCTTAGCGAATGGTTCCTGCTGTTGACACTGATGATCTGGCAGTGGGGTGAAATTAGGAACTGAGAAAGTCCCCATCATGAGGCTGTTCTTCTATATACTGTAATGCTGATTGCTAGAGCTTTCCATTGTTATGTCCGTCCTCTGTAGCTGGGTGTTCTGAACCAGGTGACCCCTTGGTCCTGCCCAGTGGTGAAATCCAATTTTTTTTACTACCAGTTCTGTGGGTGTGGCTGAGTGGGCATGGTGTGGCTTGGTGGGCATGGCTTTGTGATGTGGCAGGGGAAGGATACTGCAAAATCTCCATTCCCACTCCATTCCAGGGAAAGGATACTGCAAAATCCCCATTCCCTTCCCATTCCTGGGAGAAGGATATTGCAAAATCCCCATTCCCACCCCACTCTGGGGCCAGCCAGAGGTGGTATTTGCAGGTTCTCTGAACTACTCAAAATTTCTGTTACCTGCCAGAACCTGCCAGAACCTACTGGATTTCACCCCTAGTCCTGCCCTTTAGGGAAACAAGAATGGCAAAAGGGGAAAAGTACACAGTCAGGATCCTGGGTTTCTCCACCAAGAAGGGAACGCCGGTCAGGCATGGGTTAACTTCATCTGGACCAATGGGACTGAGCCTGCAATTGATGATTGCACCTCCTCCTCTTTCTGTTCCCCAGATTTCAGGCTCGGTCGGATCTGGACAGACGTGAATTTGAGCTGCCCAGCTTTATTTCTGACTGTGCGTTCCTTTCTTGGAGGAATTTCCAGTGCAAAGGGCTTTTGCCCTAGGTGCTGAAGACCACCCTGCGGTGCTTTAGTGGGGCTCTTTACCATCTAAGCCCCACCTGCTAGCGTGAAAGGTATAGCCTGAGTCTGCTGAAGGCCCCCTGGACAATTTGAACAGGGCTCTCTATTTTTGGTGAGCTCTGCATGCCAGTGAGAACGGCTAGGCCGGATACCGCTGAAGACCGCTCCTGTGGTGCGATCTGCCAGCCAGCGATTGCTCTCAGTGTTCCTTGGCTTTGGCCAATATGCCTACCTGATTTGGAGGTTGGCGGCTTCCTCGGAGCCGCTAATCAGCTGGAGAGCGCTGCTGCATCGAGGGAGAGATTTCCTCGCGGCTTGTAGCAATGTGGGTGAGCAGGGCTTTCCCCTCGCCATTCATCTCCAAATCAGCATGATTCTAGCCGCTTTAGCTATCTCAGCAGTCCGGATCATCCAATGAGGTAAGCAACCCTAGGATTGACTTGGGGGCAGCGGCACCTGCATCGGCCTCATCAGCGGCCTTGGCACATTTCCACATGGCCTTTTAGAGGCCTTTCTTCTAGGCCTGATTCAAGATGGCCACCAGTCGCAAGGCCCAAGGCAAACGGGCCTTGCCTGATTTACATGAGGCAGCCTGGCCTTCACAAGGGGAGCCAGCGAAGAGGAGTCGGCCCTCCCTAGCCCCATCCACCCCCAAGAGGCCTTCCAAGATCTCTGAAAGGCTTGCAATGGCCAGCAACAAGGCCATAGAAAAGGCTATTGAGAAAGCCCTGCAAGCGGCCCACAGGTCTTCAGTCACTACTACTACTCTGCATCAGGAGATAGTGACTCATCAAGCTTCTACTCCCCAGGACCAACCAACTACCCCACCCAATCAAGCATCTGCAGCCACATGGTCTCCAGATGGGGACCCTGCACAGAGTCCCAGGCCTTTGGCAGACAGGGAGAAGATATTTGGGCCCATTTCTGAGGCTGCAGTTCAAGGAGCAGAGCAGGCCCAGGTCTCAACCACAGCAGCTTCGGCTGAAGTGGATCAAGAGCAAGGGGAAGCCACAATTCCAGAAATACCTCCCAATGTAGCAGCCTTCATTGTGACTGCCATTCAACAAGGCATTCAGGCAGAATTATATCAGAGAACGGGCTCTTGAGTTTCAAACCTGCCTTCTACATCAGCTTATCAGGCCCAGACCCATTTGTCAGGAAATCAGTTTGAGGGCCTGGAGCACGGTGGGGTCTGAGATTGCTCCCAGGAGCCATTCATCTAGCTCTTCGAGCCTTCCAAACTCAGGTAGAGGGCCAGGACATTCTAGTACAGACAGACAACATGGCTGCAAAGGCCCACATAAACCGCCTCACAGGGACCAACTCTCAGCTTCTCATGCAGGAGGCCAAGGCTCTGGGCCTTTGGGCAGAGATGCACCTGCGGTCCCTTCGGGCCACTCACATTTCAGGCACATCAAACATCCAAGCAGACTGGCTGAGTCGCACACCAGTGGACCAAGCGGAGTGACATCTCCACCCGGATCTGTTCCATCTCCTGTCAGCACGGTTCGGGACTCCTCAGGTCAACTTGTTTGCCACTTGCAACAATTGGCAGACCATCAGGTTTTTCTCCCGGTATCCGACTCCAGACGCAGAGGGAGTGGACGCCCTCTGCTGCCCTTGGCCTCTGGGCCTCCTATATGCCTTTCCCCTGCTTTCTCTAGTAGCCAAGGTCATCCAGAAGCTCCTGATTGAACAGGCAGAGCTGATCCTGATTGCCCCGCACTGGCCATGCCACCCATGGTTCACAGACCTCTTGGCTCTGTCAGTTGCTCCACCATGGTGTCTTCCCAGTCATCCAGAGGTGCTCAGCCAGGGGTCGGTCCTCAACCCGGATCCAGGTTGGTTGCAACTAATCGCATGGTGATTGTGTGGTGCCGTCTAGGGTGCCAGCTCCTTTCCGGCAGAGTCATTGACACCATCCTAGCAGCTCGCTGACTGTCCACCAATCGGATCTACGATGTCACCTGGCACTCCTTCTCCACCTCGCAGGAAGACCATCAATCCGATCGAGGCATCAATGTCCAGATTCTGGACTTCCTCCAGGACAGCCTGGACAAGGGACTAGCATCGGCCACCCTCAAGAGACAAGTATCTGCTCTTTCTTCAGTTCTTGGAGGAGCATCCTCAGGTTCCCTGTCACGACTCCCTCTGATTCAGCAATTTCTCCGGGGCGCCGCTAACATTCGACCCCCGGTAGTTCATTGATTCCCTACCTGGGACCTTTCCAAGGTTCTGAATGCCCTCTCCTGGGGTCCCTTTAAGCCCCTCTGGGAGGTCAGCCTTAAATTCCTCTCCTACAAGGTCGCCTTCTTGGTTACCATTACTTCGGCCCGCTGCATTTCAGAGCTGGCGGTCTTGTCTTCCAGAAGTGACCTGTGTATTTTCCATTCTGACCGAATGGTCCTTAGGTTGGACCCCACCTTCCTCCCGAAGGTGAACACACTCTTTCATAGGGTACAGAAGCTAGTCCTTCCCAACTTTTGCTCCAATCTGTCTCACCCATTGGAACGTCGCTGGCATCTCCTCGATGTCCAATGGGCTCTCCACATATACCTCAAAGACATCGGTGTTCTGCCGCACGGGGGCCCTTTTTATTTCATTTCAACCGGCTTCCTTGGGTCTCCGGGTCACTGGTCCTACCTTGGGGCGCTGGATTCGTGCCACCATCGTGACAGTTTATCAGTCGCTGGCCTTACCAGTTCCCCGCCACATTACAACCCACTCTACCAGGAGTTCAGCCACTGCGGCTGCCTGGGCCACTCAGGCTTCCCTGGAGGAGGGTTGTAGAGGGGCCACTTGGTCATATCCATCACCCTTCATCCGCCACTACAGGTTAGATGCTTATGCATGGGCGGAGGCATCCTTTGGTTGCAGGGTCCTCCAACAGGTCCTCGCAGGGGAGGGTTCTTCAGCCCCATTGGATCCCCCCCATTAGGACACCCAGCTTGGGTATGTCCCATGCCTGACCGGAATTCCCTCCTTGGTGGAGAAGAGGTGTTGACTTACCTGAATGCCGTTTCTCGCCATGGTGGGAATACCGGTCAGCTCCACCCTTTTCCTCAGGGCTGTGTTGGGGTAGACTTAACTTTGTCATTGCAGCTCTTCACGTCAGCCTGCAGTGCCTTCCTCGCTGAAATCTGGGGAACAGAAGGAGGAGGAGCAATCATCAGTTGCAGGTCTCAGTCCCATTGGTCCAGACGGAGTTAACCCATGCCTGACCAGCGTTCCCACCATGGCGAGAAATGGCGTTCAGGTAAGTCAATGCCTCTTTTGTTCTAGTCATTAAAAGGTAGGTGAAACAGGAACAGTAATTTTTCTTCCTAAAAAAAGGTCTGATAGATACAAAAGTAGAAACAAATGTAAAGGCAGGGTCATGCTTACTGAACTGGGCAACAATACTGGCTTTCTAAACTTGCACTGTGTCAAATTGATAGAGGCTTTCCTAGATTAAGTTTGCCTCCTCTTCTCATGAGTCTTTCCTTTTACATTTAATTCAGAAGATGATCTGTGGGTTCTTTTCACTGGGGAAAATGAATAAATAGGTCTCCCACTCTAGCTGTGAAAGCACATCTTTCTTCGTCTTATATTAACTAAAAGTCTGTTGTGAAACAGTTCAGTCCATTCTTGAAAGCTAAATATGTTACAAGCAGCTGCTGTTCTGACACTGGAAGACTTGGGTGCCTAAAAAACCCTGGATGGTTCATAATGCATCCTTGCCTTCAGGGAAGCACTTAGAGCCAACTAAGATGCTTCTGCTACATGCTGAACTATACAGATAAGCAGAATAGCCATGCTGCAAATGAGATAAATCTTTTCAGAAGTGAATAAAAGCTTTTAATTTGGGGAAGATGTGACTTAAAATAAATAATATGTAGGATATGGGTTTTGGAAAGGCTAGGAACCCTTTCAGCTGAGTTGTTCATGCTGGAGCCCAATAAGACTGTTTCAGCTGCTGCAAAGCCACTTCCTAGAAAGAAAAAAAAAACATTTAGACTATTTGTTCTCTGAGCAATATACAGGCTGATGGAGCTTGTACTCTTGTGGAACTGGTAGGAGACTGAGAGCTCTTTCACCAAGAATGGTTAAGTATTAGAGCAGTGTTTCTCAACCTTGGCTGCTGGAAGATGTGTGGACTTCAACTCCCAGAATTCCCCAGCTAGCAGAGCTGGCTGGGGAATTCTAGGAGTTG
>JANHFM010002114.1:136762-150725 GCA_032468115.1 Grayia smithii
GAGAGAGAGAGAGAAAGAAAGAAAGAAAGAAAGAAAGAAAGAAAGAAAGAAAGAAAGAAAGAAAGAAAGAAAGAAGGGAGGGAGGGAAAAGGCTCCTGTTTTAACAGAAAACTATAGGAAACTTTCATTTTTTATTTTATTTTTTTATTGATATGAAATACACATTATTTTTGCAGTCCTTGGTGTGCATGAATGTACATCCAGCCTTGAAAATAGGGAATGGATGAGCAAATCATTAAAAGGAGGGGGAGAATAAAAGATTACTCTGCAATTGAAACAGAAACCCCATTTTGATTTTGTTAAGTCTAAGGTGAGGCAGAGAGAAACTCTGACAGCCTTTTAAGATTCTGTTGCCCTTTCTTACATTAAAAAGAATTCCTGAAATCCCTGCTGTGATCTTGACTGTGCCTACAGTATAGCAAAGAGCTAACCCTTGGGAAATAATAGCAGAAAAGCTGGAAAAGGGGCAAAAAACAGAACTTCATCTTATCTAAGATCAACCTCTCCGACAAGGGAGAGAACTGTCTTATCAATATTCGATGGAAACTCAAGAAAAGGATCATGATTGTCCTCAATCCTTACGAGGTCTGCTAGGGTCTCATGGGTAGGAGCTGAACACCTGTCATTTTCAATCAACCCCTTGGAAGAAAACTGGACAAGCAGCTTCAGCCCTTTCTTGGTACCTATCACTTGGCATTACCCCTCAGCATCCTCTGCTAACTCACATGAACTGCCTTGCTGCTGCCCATCACTTGTTCCCCAGCAACTCACTCAAATGCTGGGATGCAGCAACAATAATGTTGCCTCTTCTTCTTCTTTCCTGTTTTGCTGCTGGCAGCTTCATCCAACTGATCTTGTGCTTCGTTGGAGGAGTCACTCAAAACCTCTGTGGAAACCCCTTGTAGCTGTGGAAAACCAGAGCACGCCTGACCATTTTAAGAGAAAAAGAGGTGAAATGAGGTGCCGATTCCCTTCTCATCATGACCCCCAACCATACTGGGCTAGTTCTGACCAGTATCCATTCTTCTTTTTATGGAAGGTTGTTGAGAAGTGGTGGTGCAACAGCTTCAGAGGATCCTGTATGAACTGGATTATCTGAACCCCTTTTAGGCTGGTTTCAGGTCTGGGCATGGGACTGAAACAGCAATGGTTGTGTTTTTGGATGGCCTTCTGCATGAGTGAGATATGGGTAGTACATCCATCCTTACTGTTCTAGACCTTTCGGTGGTCTTTGATACCATGGACCTTGGTATTAGGGCGGGGTGTGTATGTCATGAGATTGCATTGGTTACAATGCATTGGAACAGGATCAGTTCCAATTGGCGTTAATTGAAAGATCCCATTCTTGGCCCCTGCTTTACAGGATTCCATAGGGGTTGGTACTCTCCACTTGTTTAACACCTACATGAAGCCACTGCTGCCATAAGATGAAGTATCTTCAATATGCTGATGATACTCAGCTACAGGCAAATGGTGTACTATTCTGTCTCAGTATCTGCAGGTTATGAGTATTTGGACAGGGAATAACAAATTCCAGTTCAACCCTAGCAAGACTGAGTGACACTGAGTTCTGAAGCCTTTGGGCTCTGTTAGCCCTTTGAGATAATCCACACAAGGAACGCTACCAGGAGTATCAGCAGTGTCCTTATTTAAGATTACATTAAACAGAATAATGAAAGGCAAAGTATTTATTCCTTTCTCCTTTCTTAGTTTCTGAAAACTCTAGGGAGGGTCCTTTCTGAAATGCTTCCCATATTTTAGCTTTTCCTCATGCGGACTGAGCTGCAGACAATTGCCTAAGGTGTGAGTCATCCTCCACTCCCCCAAGGTCATTCCCCTTTATACCATCAAGGATTTACCATCTTTGGTTCTGACTGGGGTGATACAATTTGGGGGTCCTTCTTCCGGTCCTTCATGATTCATGCTTAAGGTGAAAGCCAAGAGACCCTTTGAACAACTTCATGTTATCCATCAGTTGTGCCTGTTCTTGGACTGGGAAGCTCTACTCTTAAAGTCACTCATGCCTAGGCCACCTCCTGAACGGATTACTGTAATATTCTACATGGGGTTGCCCTTGAAGAGCATCCAGAAGCTGCCACTGATGCAAAATGTGGAGGTGCAAGTTGTTATGCACAGTCCTCAATCAGAGCATGTTATATCTCTGGTCTGCCAGTTGCACAGGTTGCCAGTTTGTTTCTGGGTTCAAAGTATTGGTAATGACCTATAAAACTCTGTGCACCATGGGGACAGGTTATTTGAGGGACCCCTTCCCCATGGTTACATTTACCTGTCCCATCAGGCCCAGGAGAAGAGGCATGTTACAGATCGCATCTATTAAGGAGCATCATCAGATAAGACCCAACAAGAGACTTTTTCTGCCATGGTACTTGCCTTTTGGAACACCATTCTTCTGGAGATTAGCTTGGTCATGCTCCTTCTTGCCCTTCAGAAGGCTCTGAAGACATGATCTTGCCATCATGCCTGGGGATCCATTTGTGGTGTGAAGCCTGCTAGATGACTGCATTGATTGAGATACACAATTTATATTCTCCTGCTGATCATGTTTTACAGATTTAATTTAGTTTTTAATGGTTTAATCTGTCCTGTGTTTTTATTTGTATGATGTTGATTGTTTTTGTTACCATTTTAATTATAGGAGCTGTCCAGGGCCTCAAATGTGATATGGGCAGCTGTATAGATTGAATGACTGAATAAACAAATGAGTGCAATAAATGAGCCAGTCTACTAAAAACATGGAGCCAAGTTCTCCATTAGATTGGTAGAGAGGAGGTACAGCCAAGGACTGTTTTTTTAACAGTTTTCAAAAATTCCAAGCCAAAGGTATAACAATCTCTCAGTCTCTTGGAAGATACAGAATATAAAGAGATCAATATTCCCATGAATTTGATAGATCTTCACTGCAACGTCTGGCAGCCTGTTAAGAGTTTTAAACAGCAAACAAGCTTCTCCACAGCTTTTGCCATTGCATTCCATTCTACTTGTCTATTTAAATGTAATGTGTGAAGATGTACCAGGAGATTGATAGACCTTTCTCCTGGCAAAATGTCATCTCTCTCCCCCACCCTACCCTGCCAAAAAATGAGAAAATATTGCACTGATGTAAAATTGTTTATGTATTGTATTGTAAATTTTTTTAATAAAATAATAATAATAAAAAAAACACGAGGATGATCCCACAGTCTCCTTTGAACACTTCAATTAATACTCACTTTAATTTACATAGGCTGAGGCTAAATCTTTCTTCCTATCCACCATCTCAGTAAAATAAATTGTTAAATGTTAAAGTTACCAGGACAATTATGGTTCACTGCACACTCCCTTATCCCAGGGGATTCATATAGGTGTTAAAATAGCATTATGTTTCCCAGAACAGTGAAAGATTCCAGATATGTGGTACCTATCTATATATTCGGAAGGAATTCATTGTCTTTTCCCCCCAATGATATCCTATTGCCAATACAGGTAGACCAACTTATGATCATTCATTTAATGACCATTGGAAGTTACAATGGCACTGAAAAAGGACTGTTTTTCACACTTATGACAGTTGTAGCATCCTCATGGTCATGTGATCAAAACTTGGGCACTTGGCAGCAGGCATGTATTTATGACAGTTGCGCTGTCCCGAGGTCATCAGTTGATCACCAGTTGTAATCTTCCCATACGGCTTCCAACAAACAAAGTCAATGGGAGAAGCCAGATTCATTTCATGATTGCATCATTCGCTTAACAATTGCAGTAATTTGCTTAATAACCGTGACAAAAAAGGTTGTGAAATGGGGCAAAACTCACTTAACAACTGTCTTATTTAGCAATGTACATTTTGGGATCAATTGTGGTTATAAGTCAAGGACTATCTGTACTAACCTCCTGAGCAAGAAAAATGGCCTGTGATAAGCCAGGCTGGACTGGAATGACTAGACTGGACTGACTAGGCTGGACTGGATGATTGGGCTGGGGTAGGCTAGATTAAGCTAAATTAAGCTAAATGAATAAAACTAAAGTATGTTAAAGTACATTTCTACAAGAATTCTCTCAATACTGTCAGGATTAAAAAAACAAACACCTGGAACATATTCCCACCAGGGAATATAAAATCAAGGAAATAAAATAATGGAATATTTTACACTGCAAATCATGGGCCGACCAATTTGGAAGAGTGCATTTTAATTGAAGAAAGTTTTGCAGCTCTGTCAGGTTAGGGAGCCACTGTGATTCTGGCAGATGCCTTAGAGGTACGGTGGTAAAGATCTTTGAGCACCTGGCATCTGCACAGGATGACCTTGAAAACAAAGAAGCATTCACCAGCATCACTACTGCAAAGAAAGCAGTAAAATATTTTCCTCCCCGTGCACTCCAATCATAGCTCCTGCTGTTACATTGCCTCCAACAACCAGTAAATCATTATCAGTTTTTTTTTTTCCAGACTGTGCCCTAGCCATAGTTGCTGACACACAAAATTGTGAATTAAGAATCCTGCTGCTCTATTACAACTGGTTAATTAAACAACAATAAGGAAATATTTTATTGTTCCAATAAAGTGATCCGGCTATATTATACATCGGCTTCACTGAGCCCAATGCTTAATCTTAGCAGTTAAGAATTAAACTCTGTCTTAATAAGCCAAGACTAAGTAATGACTTTGTAGTTAAGGCTAAGGAAGAAAACAATTAACATTATCAAGGCATAATGTATACTCAGTTAAATGGTATTTAGAATAAAGATAATACCCTGAATCTCTTGGGATCTTGGAAATCTAAATAGAAGAAGGCGGTGATGGCAAATCATGGTCATATTATTCCCTACCAATGATGCTGACATATCCCTGAAGTCACCAAGAATGAAACTCAACTTGAAGGCTCAACTTGAAGGCTCACCTCTAATTTTTGCACACACAGGGTCCTTTGTTTATTTGAAGTTGCGGAATATTTTACCCATAGGCAGAAAGTTCAGCTTGATGACAGAAAAACTTTCACATTCACCTTGGAGAGAATACTTGTGTGTACTCAGACCTTGTCCCAGTAAACAAGCAAACTAAAGTGAAGAGAGGGGGAAGAATGAAGACACCCAACTTAGTTTGAAAAATGGAAGCTCAGAAATGATTCTGAATCTGAGCTAAATCAGACCTTCTGATTGGACCCAAACAATGCCTAGCTTGAAAACTCTGCATTGATTTATAATTAAGAGCCTTGGTGGTGCACTTAATTAGTGCTCTGGCTAAGTGATTCCACTTAGTTCCAGCTGCCTGCAATTAGTGTTGGTTCGAATCTCACCAGGCTCAAGGTTGACTCAGCCTTCCATCCTTTCGGGGTAGGTAAATTGAGGACCCAGATTGTTGGGGGTAATAAGCTGACTTTGTAAAAATGCCACTGGGGGGGGGGGGCAAAAACCCCCCAAATAAGCAGGCATATACAAGGAATGAGGGAATTTGCTAAGCACATTGAGTTGTGCTTGAAATTGTAAACCGCCCTGAGTCTCTGGAGAAGGGCGGGATATAAGTGAAAATTAAAAAAAAAAAAGTAAGCAAAAGCAATTCAGTAAGGGGTGAAGGTAGAATCTTGAAAAAAATGTTAAGAAGAATTTCCTAGTTAGAGTTGTAGTTCCTCTTAGTGTCTGTCCCACTTAGTTGCAGGATCTAGTTGTTTTGAACTGTGTTCACTTAATCCTTAGGATTATGAGTTTGAATCTAATAAAGAAGAATATTTGTAGCTCAGGGATGAAATGAGGAGTCCTTGGTGCTCTCTGAGTTCAGTTGTTTTCTTGCAGACATTTCATTACCTAAACTAGATAACATCGTTTGAATCGTATGATGAGTCTTTTTTGGACTTACAATCATTGCAGCATCCCCATGGTCACATGATCAAAATTGGCAACTGGTTCATATTTATGATGGTTGCAGTGTCCTGGGTTCATGTGGTTCACCTTTTGCAACCTTCTGACAAGCAAAGTCAATCCACTTAACAATTACTGAGATTCACTTAACAACTGTAGCAAAAAAGGTCATAAAATGGGCCAAAACTCACTTAATAACTCTCTTGCTTAGCAACAGAAAATCTAGATTCAGTCTTGATTTAAGTTACAGAATACAGAATTGGAAGGGAGTTGAAGGTCCTCTAGTCCAACCCTTGCTCTGCAACCATTGTAAATACATGCCAGTTGTCAAGCGCCTGAATTCTGATCACATAACTGTGGGGATGCTGCAATGATGGTTAAGTGTGAGGCATAAGTCACTTTTTTCAGTGCTACTATAACTTCAAACAGTTGCTAAATAAATGGTTGTAGATTGAGGACTACCTGTAGTGTGACATTCCCTCTCTTTTGTGCTTTGTGATTTTTTTTACATTTTAATAATAATTTCTATATATTTATTGTTTTAAATTAATTGTTGTACATTGCCCAGTTACTTTTTGTGAGATACACAGAAAAAAAGAAAGGAAGGAAGGAAGAAAGGAAGGAAGATAGAAAGGCACATGTTTATGACTGATTTTGGATGAATGATCTGTCATTTTTAAACAAAGGCACTGAACATTGTGGCCACAGGAGTTTACTTGTGATAGAATGTTAATAACAAAAGGTTCTCGCAAGTCATTCCCATGACTAAATTCCAACTTTTGGAAGGATTGATTTGCATGCCTCGCCATGAGTCAGATATAGTTATGCCAAGAATTTGAGAATGATTCAGAATATTCACTAAACATGTATAAATCCTTCTCACTTTATTTCTGCCATGGGAATAAATTGTCTGACTGTAGAACTGACTGTTTTGTAGAACTCAAAACAAGTAAGCTTGAATCCAATATAGGAGTTAATGAATATACTATATATGATCATATGTTCTAGGACAGTGGTTCTCAACCTGTGGGTCGGGACCCCTTTGGGGGGTCGAATGACCCTTTCACAGGGGTCATCTAAAACCATCGGAAAATACATATTTCCGATGGTCTTAGGAACCAAGACACTGCTCTTCTATCAATATAGGCTCAATATAAGGGGCCACAGGCTGGCGTGACACAATTGAAAGCGAATTGAAGAGGAGGAGACGGCAGGAGGAGGTGGTGAAAGCACCACGGCAGCGGCAGCAGAAGCAGCAGCGGGGACTCCTCAGGAAACAGCCAAGTCCATCGCCCCTTTGCCTGCCTCCTTGCCTCCTTCCCCACCATGGAGACAGACCAGGGGGCAGCAGCGCCGAGAAAAGGGAGCTGCAACCAACGTCTGCATGTGCTGCGAGGGAGAGGAGGGAGAACTACCAAAGACTGTGCCGCTTTGGAGAAAGGCACAACATGAAGAACTATATTAAAGGGTCATGGCATTAGGAAGGTTGAGAACCACTGTTCTAGGAGATTTGAATGAACCCTTAAAAAAAGTTGTAGATAATGGGAACATGATAACTTTGCTTGGGAAACAAAGATGGAAACCAGAATACTAAATGATTCACTTAACAACTGTGGCAAAAAAGATCACCAAGACTATGCAAATGTTGTTCAATCTGTGCACTGTGCACTGATGATGTTACCTAGTTTGGTAATGAAAGGTCTACAAGAAAACAGCCAAGCTCAGAGAGCACCATGGACCCCTCGTTCAGTCTCTCTAGATGAAGCTCTTCGATGCAGCAAAGTATCACATGGAAGCTCTGCCTCTATAAAGTATTGACATGGAGCCCATCTGCACTTGTCCACTGCAGAGAAGTGGCTTCTATACATGCGCACGTATAACTTATGATAAGTGAAGCACTGCACCTGCCCCGCCAGCTAGAAGCATTTCAAACTTAAGAGGATGCATTTTAAAAGAATCTTCTTTGCATTTTCATCTGACTAACAAACTGTTTGAAGAAGAAATGCTATCTAAAGCTTATGGAACAAAGCACTGTAGGAAAAATTTGTTAACATAGCTATGACATCCAATATCAAATCCTAAACTGTATAATAATAATAAGATGATAATAAGGTATGTGAGTTTACAGTGCAATCCTGTGTAAATATACTGACATTTAAATCCTTCTAATTTTAGTAAGACTCCAGTATGTGTGTTTGTTTTAGACTGCAATTGTTTGTATACACTTGCCTGGTGTTAAATGAAGTTATTCAAACTTCCCTCTCCTGACATACATAAGAATGTACTATTTGTCAGTAAATAAAACAACTAACGGTTTATCTTCAACTCCAAAAACCTAAACATGCTAATTAAACTTCTGCCATTGAAACAATGTCCTTCAATATGGCTCATGGAACACAGAAAGATGTTTGAGGCCTTAAATAGGAACTCTAAAAATGAACTGAATTGATAATTATTCTTTAACATTTTAAAAGAATTTGTAAATGTGAATTTTAACTTTGTTCTATATCTCTGTGCTATTCAATACACATATGCAAATCAACCAATCTTGCCTTTAGGCAAAATGAAATGGTCTCCCATAGCATCATTCCCTTTCTAATCTCAGCTGGCCAGTGTATGGTTTATTTCATTAACCATGGACATTCACAATCATTCTGTTTATTTTAAATTCTATACAATATACCTCTGGATATGTCCATATATAATAGACAGCTAGTCTGTCATTCCTACATTGCTATAATCATGCAGACCTTCCTCCCTCTAACCATTTTCAGGTGAAACGTCCATTGTGCACAACAAATTAAATTAAGTACACTCACATGCTGTAATTTGGATAGTATTTTTTCTTTTAAAACCACATACACATATTTTATGTATTTGTCATAACTCCATGTGTTAGGAATCAAAGGAATTATTTGCTTTGTTAACTGTACGGGAATATAATTTGCAGTTTGTTTTCAAAAGTGGAACCACTGTTTTCAGATACCATTCCTTAGGAAATGTGTTTTCAATTATCTCCCACCCTGTTAGTCTCAGATGAACCACACAACTTATTTTAACAAGTTACACTAATTTGCTCATGAAGATGCTGTCTCAACAGCCCCCTAGTTTCCATTTCCTGGACAATGGCTGGCCTGTATTATAATGGACTATTCATTTCAGTAGGCGCTCTATGTAAAAGTACTCCATTTATAAATTCAGTATTTTTAAATTCACAAATTCAACTGTACTACCTTTCAAGGATTCTATACTTTTGGCTTCTTTCTTTCACTAGGTTTATTTCAGAGTCCATACAATAAATTCTGATTTAGGGATAATATGTTGCAAACTGATGTGAACTAATCAGTTTAGCAATCCCCCCTGAATTTTAGAAACAAAGAATTATAAGATCACTGGCCTATCCAGTCCAGGACTATTGTAAGCAAGGGTGGGACACAAAATCAATTCCAAGGTCCAATTCTCCTTCTGTCCAAATCTCATCTACACCAAGAGATGTTGGAAAGAAAGGTTTCTCTTATCTTCTAGCAGATTCTGCTTCTGCTTAAATAGATTTACATACATTGTATAAGCAGAGTGGGCAGAATAAAGCATTGGCATGGAAGAGGTTTCATTTGAGGTCCTTTGTTAAGAACCCTGGATGGACATTATTCACTACTAGATTGGTTATTGCTGGCCTAAGATTCATAAAAGAACCTCAGTCCTACCTGAAGATGCCAGGGAATGCAGATCCATCTTCTCTCCTAAACTCTTGAACAAAAAATGTCCAGTCCTTCTAGATGACACCATGAACTTCTTATGAATAATAAAGAATGCAGTGGCTTTTAAGTTGAGTGGGAAATTACTTACTTAAACAAATAAATTTCATCTTTCTTAAGTTCTGGGTAGGAAAAACCATGCTGTCTACATGAATAAGTTTTATTAATTGCCAAAGTTGCCAAAACCCAGTGCAAAGGCAAGGAAGGAAACAGAACCTTCTTTTGGATAGAAAACTAAAATGCAAGGACAAAGATTCTTGATTAATGTGTAGAGATCCTTATGGCAGACAGTAGCAAGTCTTGCAGAAAGCAATTTTCTAATATAAGGGAGCCATCTGGTAGATGCTTTAAAAAGTTTTAAAGTGATTGAGAATTAATTTCAACATCTGAAAGGGTTACTTATGATCTTTAGAAAAAAGTCAGATTTGCAAACCTGGTGTCTCTCTGGCACAGAGTCAAAATTTGGCAGTTTTAGCTCTCGGTCACCAAAAGACAACAACTGATATGATTTGCTGATTTATACACTGAAGCACTGTTTTCTAGTTCCCATCAATGTAGCAGAACTAGATACAGCATATGATAAATTATTTTCATTTTTTTCTCCAATTAAAATTGATGTGATGGTGATAGCTCTTATGCTATTGATTAAGACCCAATGTTTTCTCTTATGTAGCCTGGACTGTGTTAGCTTTATGCTTGTCAAAAACACTTTTGTTGGCTGAGACTGACTAGATGAAGCTTTGATCTCTGCCTGGTAAACACATTAACTTTTTGCCAATTTTGACATCTAAGTATCTTAGTTCATTCTTTTCTGATTGTTCCACACTATTTTATGCTGTCAAACAATGCACTCTTTTTTTTCTGGTTACAATTTAATTACACACTGACTAAAAATCAATCAATTTTGATCATCTTGCTTATGGTTATAAGCAAGCATCCCGTTCCTCATTCAGCTGCCCTCTCAATCAAGGAACAGAGCCACTGGTTCCTTTGCACACAGAAGATTCCAAATTCATTGATAAACATTTGATTCATCAGAAACTGTGGATGGGAATAGTGCATAGACATAACCTAGCAACTTCCAACCTAAAAAAATCAGTGAAGGGAAGGAGCTCTATCCAAGAATGCCATTTCAACTGGACCTCAAGTTTACAGGGTGGTAATTGTATTCATATTACAACTATTTATATTGGTTTTTCATTTGTCTTTTTCATGCCCTATATTTTTTCCAAGGGCTGTCCTTTGTATATCTATCATATCTCGAGGCCTCAAAGCCTGGAAGTGTCTTGGATCTCTGGGCACCTGCCTTCAACTCAGATGCCTGCGAAATCTTGCCATGCTGTATGGTATTTCTTCTTCTATATCCTGTCCTATGCCTTTTCTGTCTGCGATTATGCCCAGCTGACCGCGTTAAATCTTAATGAACTTTTCAAAATTCTACCTCCATTCTTCCTCTGCTTGCCTGCCTTCTTTGGGACCTTCTGCCACAAGTTTTAATGGTGCAAAAGCAGCGCCTGAAAACCGCCACCTGCTGGATAAGGAGCCCGTCGACTAACCCAGTTTCAATCTTCAACCTTTCTGCGGCAGAAGCAGCTCTTCGAGCCGGGCGAAAGATTGAAATACCGATCTGGAAACGGCCACCAGCCTGTCTCCGAAACGGGCTTCAGCAGCGCCCGAAGCGGCAGAGCAACGCCCCGATCCGACCTCCTCCTCCTCCTCCTCCTCCTCCGGTGACCCAAAGGATGCTGGCCCCGCGAACTCCCGGCATCCCTCTCAGCCAATCAGAATCGCCCGGGATTCCTTCGGCCGGCCGAGGCGGATGCTGCGCCCACGCTCTGCCAGGCATTGGGTTCCGGCGAGCGGCTTTGCAGATGGCTGGGCGCAAAAGCCACGGGTGGCGGTGACCTTGCGGACGGGAGGTGGTTGGCGGTGGGGCGGCTTGCCGGCTCTTGAGGGGAGACGGGCGCCATGGGCAACGTCCCGCCGGCGCTGAAGCACTGCCTTAGCTACCCCCACCTCCTCAAGGAGCAGCTGGGGATCGGCGAAGCTGCCCAGCAGCCGACTGTCCTGCAACAGCCTGGGCAGGTACCCGGGTGGTGGAAGGAAGGTCGTTCGGGGCCGCAGCTCCTGCCCCACGCAGGGAAAGTGGGGGAGGAAAGGCACTCGGGGCTTCTGGTTGAGCAGCTGCCACACAGGCACGGAGGGCAGTCAGAGGGTCCCTAAGAAGGTTGGGATGGCCTTCAGGTGCCCAGGGCTTTTCTGGGCATTCTTGCTTCAGAAGGAGAAAGCATGGCTGTCAGGGCCAACTCTGCCAGTCCTCTCTTATTTTCTGCTAAGACAACCCTGATATGCTTCAGAGGACTGGGGTGCTTACAATTATTTATATTTTATTTTATTATTTTATTTTATTTTATAACCAAACATAGGGATTGTTTCGCCTTTGTGACATCATTCTGCTCAACACCTAATTCTTGCAATTCTGCCTCGTGTGTATGTATATCCGTGCATAGAATGTGGCTGTAGTATTATTTATTCTTTAATTTCTCCCTTTTATTGGTGGTATTATTATTATTATTATTATCTCTTTTATTCTTTAAACATGAAACTCAGTCAACTGAACATTTAAAAATGTGTCACAAATACCATTGACGGTGCTAATGGTTGATACGGGTTGCTGCCAGCGTCCTAGGTGTCAACCAAGTATCTTCTTAAAATATATGATGTTCCAAGTAGCACAGTTTTTTGCAGTTCTGCTGGTGTTATTGCAGCAAGCTGCAATTTCTTGAAGAGTTTTGTAAAATTTTGGGACATGGTACCAAGTGCCCCAATGAGAATGGGCATCGCTGTTGCATGTTTCATTCATATCATCATCATCACCATCACCATCACCATCATCATCATTATCTCTGTTGTCTTTAAAATACACTGCTTTTGTACTAAAGACAAATTCCCTGTGTGTCTAATCACACTTGGCCAATAAAGTATTCAATTCAATTCAATTCAATTCAGTTTTATGTTATTTTTTAATTTATCTTATTTTTATTGGTTAGGCTGGCTGTGAATTCTGGTATCCCCATGGATCTAGAGAGCACCTGGATGGAGCAATTGTTCTAAGGAGCAATGAGAAAGTACTCCTATATGCTTTTTAAGAGGAAGTGGACAGATTGATGGAGCAGCTGCTCCATCAGCTGGATTGCAGCATTCAGAGAGGCACATAGGGGGCAGGAAATATAGAAAGCACTTCTATAAAGGAAGCACAGAATCACTTTTTTCCTCTTGGTGGTGCAGAAAACCTCATCCACTAGAGCAGGGGATAGGAGCTTGAAGGCCTTGAGATGTTTTGAGAGGTTGCTGGGAATTGTAGTCTCATCTGCTTCTGAAGTGTTCCTCACTTAGACCTGCTATCCACAGTGTTTTCCTTCAGGAGACTATGAGCCAGCAAAAACACCCACCTATCTCCTTTTAATTAATCATTTGTAGTACTTTGTCTCTATTTCCATCATGACTCAGTAGAAGCAAGTGGCCAAAAAAAAAGAAACAGGCATTTAGAAGAATTTGATTTGTGTATCATTCTTGTTTCTTGTTGTCCTACCCAGAGAGAATGAAGAACTCCAAGTGTCTTATTCCACTCCTGGTCATTTCTCATCTCTTCATTTAGCAACTTTTACAGGATAAAGATATGATTTATGAAGATATGTAATATTAGGTGCTAAAGTAACATAAATATTTGGACATTATAAGGCTGACTAAAATAGAATGTTACTTGAATGTGAGATGGTAGCCTCAAAATTGAATTACTGGTAAATACAATAAACTCAGTGGTATTCTAATATAAATAAAAAATAATTTCTGTTCTAATATTAGGAATTCAGTTATGCTGGAAGAATAAAATATATCAGAGTAATGCTACTTCTTGAAACCAGTTCATAAAACTCATTTAAATTCTTTAATGTAGGGATTAATTTAATGCTCATACAGTGATATGTCATCTCAATCCTGAAGATACACAGAATAAAAACTGCTGAAGACATAATGTCATCTATAAATCTATTTTTTTTAATAATCCGATCTTTTTCAATGACTAAAATATGTATATCACCATCAGCAGCAGCATTTTAGCCATTGTCTATCCACTGTAGGATGAAAGCCTCATCCATATGTTTCCCACCTATATGGTTCTGAGCTTTCTTTTGCCAATTGGGCCCATAATACTTACTGATGTTGTTGATTCATCACGTGGGATCCATTCCATGACTGCCTTGGTCTACCTGCCATCAGTTATTTATTTATTATTTATTTATTATTTATATTTATATGCCGCCCATCTCCCAGAGGACTCTGGGCGGCTCACAATA
>JANHFM010002116.1:9796-21822 GCA_032468115.1 Grayia smithii
GTGTTTGGGTTTCAGCACGCCTCCCTGCAGAGCCAAAATGGGGCACTGGGGACTCCAGGATGGGGGGGGGAAAGGTAAGGTCTCGAGCCTGGTGGGGATGGTGGGGTGGGGCAAGCTGGGGGGAGATAGCGCGACTTACCTGTAGGCAGGAGGAAGAGGAGAAGGCAGCTCAGTTGGTGCTCAGTTCAGGCACCACGCCGCATTGGATACTTTCCTGGCATACAACTCAAAAAAAGCACTCTGTGCATGCGCAGAGCAGTTTAGCCCAGCTGATGGCGCTTTTTAGTGGATTGCTGTGCCTCAGCTGGGCTAAACTGCTCAGAAATAAAGGAGAAGAAGAAGGTAGGCCGGGGGCGGGGGCGCCCAGCTCTTGACTGAGGAGAACCGGTTCGGTGACATCACATCGTCACCGCTACCGGCTCTTGCAAACCGGACTGAACCGGGAGCAATCCACCACTGGAACTAGGCCAAATTTTAGGACTGTCAAGGTTCTAATTCAGCAACTCTGAGACTTTTGACTTTCTCAAAGAACTGCTTTATTGAATACAACATTTTTGGCACTGTTGAAAAACAAACCAGCTCTGCCTATTTCTCGTGCTTTCAGTATAATTAAAGATTAGACAGTTCCCTCCCTCCTTTTCACAGGTCACGTTGTCCAATTAGGTGTTCTGGCATCTCCCTGGTTCCCTTTTCCAGTCTCTCACCAGCACCTAGTAGGATGACCTTGGTTCCCATGAGATAGTAAGTTGCTGATGTCTGGTCTGATATTCCAAAGATTCCTCCTCCCCCCAAACTGTGTCAAGCTGAGAAACAGAGAAAATGACTGCAACAGGCCCAGTCCGTTTGGAAGTTGACAAGGACCTCTTTAAGGAAGATAACTATTGAACAGAGAAAGGCTTTTGCATTTCTACTAGCTGCCTAACATAATGCCAGGTTCATTTATTTTCTTTCCTAAAATTCAGTAGATGAGTTTTCACAGTTCACTAAATCAAAATGGAGTTTATTTTCCTTTTAGCTTATGAGCTAACAAAGCTAGGTATTGTAGTTGGCAAGGCACTGTTTTCTGCTTTAGCACAATGTGCAAATTCTTCCAGTTGTCATTTATTCTATTAATCATGACAAACATATCATAGCTTACTACAGCATGTGAGCTGTCATTCAGCCTGTAGGCAAACTCTCTCCAATCATAGCCCCTTTCCTCTCTCCCATAGGAATGAATTATCCTATTAACTTTTACAGAAAAAGTGTAAACAATAACCTGTCAAAAAGTAGGGATAGCATCAGATAAAAAACTAGCTGTGGTCAGGATTTCCTGCACATTAATCTTCTTAAATTTTAGGCTACTCTTCTATGTCACCTATACCATTATCAAAATTATTTACTTGATGCCTTATATATGAATAACCTTTGTATACTGAACCTTCTCATGTAAATTCATGTCTGACAGAAGTGGATGTCATATATAAGACAAACTACCACCTTAAATAGTAGCAGATATGAAGTATTGGCTTAGGCAGGTAGAGTCCAGACATTTATACTTTTACAGTTCTTCCCCAGACAAAGCTGGGGAGATGCTGTAATTCTGATAGTGGATGACATATATCTGGTATGATTTTCAATGATTGGGTGTTTTAAGCAAATATTTTACTCAGGGTTAATCCACTTTTTGTAAAAGTCCTGATTTCAAAGATATTAAAAGAGATGGAGCTATGCATCATACAGTCTTCATTTGTGGTCTCTAACACATAATTCCAATGGAAGTAATTACTTAACGTACATTCCAGTTCATTGTGGAGAGTGCCAAATTTTGCATTGGGGAAGAAAATGACTCTTGAATATATGCTCCGAAGTGTGAGATTTGATTACCTTTATCATCACTTGCAAGGCCATAAAAGTTGCAATAAAAGAGCATAAAAGCACCCATCCCTTTACCAACAATCTGTTTGCTGTACCTTTCCTTGCTTAAATTTTATTTTTAGTGCTTTGAATTCTATAGATAAAGACACAATTGGCAATGTTTTCATTACAAATCTTTTTATAGCTAGAATGGATTCCTAGAATCTTTATTTCCACTCAAATTCTACAGTAAGACTTGCAGCAAAGGCTTTTTCAAAAAGAGAACAAAAGGAGATGTCATTCTTTTAATCTTTTTGCTGTTTCTAAGACAATTTTCGCTAACTTGCTTGAGATATCTTATACTGCAGCTCCTAGAATATAAAACATTATAGCTGTAGAGTGGCAACCAGATAGCCCAAAGCTTTGCTTATAACAGAGAGGTGCAATGTATAACGCAGGGAAAATATGCATTTAACATGTTTGTTTTGTTACATATTAAACGTAAAATATGAACCTTTTTTTCTTTGCTTCTCTTGGGATCCATTATGCTTTCTGACATTAATCAGCTAATATGTGGAAAGGATAAAAATATTGGAGAGATTATATACCTTGAACAAAGCTTTGATGGTATCTGCATACCAGCTTTGTAATAAGCTGGTATGCAACTTTAAAATAAAAATAAATAAGCTATGAAGTCAAGGCTGGATGTGGTCTCCAGAGCTTTCCAAAAAGACTTATCAAATTATATTTTTAAATATATGTGTGTTTGATTCATTGGCTGGTGACCTACGACTATTTTTGGGTGAATAATGAAGGCAACCAAACCTGAAAAACAAAAGCTGAATATAAAATATTAAAAGGCAGGTTAAAATTAATACTAATCATTTTACCTTTTAAATCCTAGGAAAATGAGTGCATTTTTACAGATATCCTAAAGCTGCCAGTGGAGACCAAGTACAATATCAGGGGAAATGCATTTCATTACATTGGAACAACGCAGAATAAAAGCTTCTTTCATGCTCTAGAAAGATATCCTTCTCTTACAGCAGGGCAATCTTAAAAGTTGTGCTCTTCTGTTTGGGAAATAACAAGTAACTCAGAGTTAGAGCACAATTCTAAAATAAAATAAAATAATAAAATAAATAAAATAAAATAAACAAAATAAAATAAAATAAATAAAATAAAATAAAAATAAAGTACTTTGTACACGAAAAGCAAGAACCTGCTCTGTGAATCTTTTAAATATGTGGGCATTTACTTCCAATCTTCTATCTTGTTAGGGTAATCATGCCAGGAAATTGTCTCTAAGGGCACTAATAGCATCTCTAACAATTATAAAATTGTTATAATTGTTCCTGGTTGCCTTTCATCTGTTCAGGATCAAACCTTTGGATATATTGCCGTGTGTTAGCCAGGTGTGTTAATATAAAAAGATCTCTCTCTACAAGCTACAAGTTTCTCCAAGCAATAGTACACATTCCTCAGTCATCCTTTGAGACCTTAATGGAATTACAATTAGCTGTACTAGAGATGTACCCTTTGGGACTGTCATTAAAGACTTGGGCCAGGCGAACCCTCAAGGAGACCTCCATGGCTCATCTAACCCTGAACAATAGATCTGTATCCACATTGAAATGACAAATGGATCAAGATTTGATATATTGTGCTCTGTCAATGCCAGCTTTACATATGAACTTTAGACCTTGATAAAACCTTAGCAGAACTCAAAAGGATCTGGGATTCAGATATTCATTCAGTCAGTTCCATAATCTCTCTTTTGCTTTGCCTTCTGATTCTCCCTAGCTGTTTTTTAAAGATTATGCATAGACCATGTCATGCATAGTCCATGAGAGGTGTTTTTTGTGGCACAGAATGAGGCATTTACCAATCAGGGCAAAAACTGGAAGATTTATTAATATCCTATATGAACATTATGTCTGTTGAATTTTAGTTATTGAATCTGTACTCCATATTTTATTAAAGTATCTACTTTATGTACACCAGCAATTAAAACTTATAAGCCCAATAATATTTTCCCTCATGAGGAGTTCACAGCTTTTCTTTTAAGTGACCAATGTATTAAAGGCGTTTTCATCTGTAGCTTTACTGTCTGGTATATTCTTCACAACTTTCATAGTCTCTGGCTTTTATCTAATTCATATATGTGATGTTTTCCTTAACTCTTTCATGTATTGTAAAAGTTGTTGATTTGATCTTAGACAGCAAATTAATAAAAATAAATACAAAATAAAACTCTTCCTGTTGCCTGACAGCAAGTTATGAAGGAAGCAAAGGCCAGAATAAGTTTTAAAAGTGGTCTTGCTTTGCCTGTACAAATTCACTCCCATTTTGGATGGGAAAATTCACTCCTGCTTTGTCTGAGCAGGTTCATAGTGACCTTTTATAGACAAAGCAATAAGCAAAACAATGAGCATTTGATCACTTTGGCTGGGAAAACTATATCCTGCTTGTGAGGATCTAACCTAAATGGCAGAACCAAATCTAAATTTAACAGGCCATGAAAGATGGCTAAACCAGTGATCTTCATTTTTATTTTTTAATTTCATCAAGCAAAAAGGTGGGATCAAAATAGTTGTTTATTCTTTTGGAGAAATCTTTTTTCCCCAAACTTCATAATAGCAATAGTAATAGCACTTAGACTTATATACTGCTTCATAGTGCTTTACTGCACTCTCTAAGCGGTTTATAGAGTCAACATATTTCCCTCAACAATCTGAATCTTCATTTTACCGACCTTGGAAGAATGGAAGGCTGAATCAACCTCAAGCAGGTCAGGATTGAACTTCTGGCTGTGAACAGAGTTAGTCTACATACTGCATTCTAACCACTGCACCACTCATGGTAACTTTAAAATATGTGGAATTCATGTTTTTAAAGTTGCCAAGCTTGAATAATACGGGTTTAGAGGCCTGCAGTATCACAATCTATAAAGCAGAGCCTTTGCTTTATCTTGGGTCTTGTAATCCAATGGTTCCTAGTCATTTTGCACCAATGGCAACTTCTGGATGCTGTTCTGAATCAGATAAACACCAACCCACTGCATGCAGAGGAAACCCCAATTCCTCCTTGCATACATTTTATCCAGAAGATGATATGAGTAAGTCTACAGCCTTCTTTTAAAGAAAAAAGAAAAACCTTAGACAGCTTGCTTCAAATTGCAGTTGGAAATCACTGGTCTAGAAATCAGCACACATAAACGTCCTATTACATAATGCTGGTGAATCTTGCTCTCATGGCCTCACATATTCTCATTAGCAGGGTTTTTTCACATGCTGTTCCACTTTTTGACAAATACCATTCCTGCCTATTGATTAACAACTCCTAATATTTATTCAACAGGAACTTCATTTATTTTTCTAGGATCACAGCTTCTGATCTGCTGTGTTTTCACACTGGGGCAGGTTGCATTATCAGTTTTCTGATCTTTTGTATCCCTTGGTGATGCAGGAACTAAATATAAAACTCTTAATTATGCAGACTAATGCAGTACATTGTATTTTTTAACTGTTTGCAGATTATTTTTCTCTTGCAGAAAAGAATCAGGGGAAAAACTTAAGAAAACAAGACAAAGTAGATTGAATGGAAGACCTAGAAAAATAACAAATATTATACTGGAAAGAAAATAGTAAAAACTTGACTCTTTGAACAGAAATAATTAAGTTGTATATTAGAGCTACCATCTATTCTATGGATTGAAAAAATCCACATTGTTTACAGAAGACATAAAAAACATGGAGTTTTATATTATCTCATTTCTGCCATCTAATGTTTGTCCAGGTTTTTGTGTTCTTGTGTTATATTTGGTAGCAATAATGGCAGTTCTGCACTTTTACTGTAACTGTGCTACACCAACTCATCTACATTTGCTAGCAATCCAGATAAATACTCACGAAAAGGTTGATGTATGTCAACATATATCTTAATACATTTTAGCTAACTACAATGCAATGCAATGTGCAATGCAATGTAGGTGTATCTCACTTCTATTTTTGGTAGCAATTAAGTCTCTGTCCCCTTTAAAATTCTTCTATGCTGTCTGTTTGAGTTCAGAACTTAATTGTGGTTTGTCTTGTTCAGGGAATCCCTGGAGTGAAGTCTAGACTAAGGTGTTGCTTTTTTTTTTTTAAGTAGGCAAATGCAAACCACCATATAGTGTTGCCAAGGAAATTACATGACTATTTTGATGTAATTACTAGAGCAGGGATGTCAAACTCAAGTCCTGCAGGCCAGATGCGGCCTACAATGTGGTCAGATCCAGCCCACGAGACTGTCCTGGAAAATGTAAGGGGCTAGCCCACGTTGCTTCAGCCCGGTCTACCCGCATCACTTCGGCCCAGTCTACCCAATGTGAAGAGGAAACATTGGGCCAGTGTGACTTCCACTATCTACTGCAAAGAGGAAACATCAGGCCAGTGTGGCTTCGGCCATGTCCACCCAATGCGAAGAGGAAACATAGGGCCAGTGTGACTTCGACCTGGTCTACCCATTGCAAGAGAAAAGATCAGGCCAGCATGGCTTCAGCCCGTCTACCCAATGCGAAGAGGAAACATTAGGCCAGCATGGCTTCGGCCCGATCTACCCAAAACAAAGAGGAAAAATCAGGCCAGCGTGGCTTTGGCCCAGTTCACCCAATACAAAGAGGAAAAATCAGGCCAGCATAGCTTTGGCCCGGTCTATCCAATGTGAAGAGAAAAAATTGGGCCAGCATGGCTTCGGCCCAGTCTACCCAATGCGAAAAGGAAATATGTCAGCAGTTTGGGGAGTGACATCAAGCTGGCCGTGCCCACCTAGTTGGCCATGCTGTTCTGACCCAGCCTTCACAAGCCTCACTCAACAGCCTTTCATTTAGAAAGGCAGGAATACATGGTATTCCCTGACAAAGCTCCAGGTCACATATCCTCAGGTGATTCACAAGCCGTAGCAATCTCTGAGTTCCCTTCAGGGAGCCTCAATTAGCACTTCAATCCCAACACAAATAATCCTGACCAACCTGGTTGGTGGCAAGGAAATCCTGGCAAGGACTCTGCCGGAGGGAACTCGTCTGGAGCATGAACGGATATCTCTAACAACCACACCTCCCACACCCCTCCTCCTTATATCTAGCAAGGGAGGGAATTGTTAATGTCTCCTCCTTCTCCTGGATAGCTGGCCCTCAGTTCTACGTTGCTCTCCTCTCCGCACTTCTCTGCGCAAACGCGCATCTGGGACAGGGCCCAGCTGTTCCTCCCACTCGCTCAGCTCAGGCCCTGAAAACAGTTGTCTCTCCACCTGAGCGTAAGTAGATGGGCCCTGCTCTGCATCTGGATCTGAGACCTGCTCCTCAGAGCCTCCTGCTGGCTCCAATGGTAACCCAGGCACCTCCTCCACCTCCTCTGACTCATCTGATGAACCACAACACACGCCTGCCCCCCCCCCGAGGTCAACCACAGCCCTGATGAAATTGAGTTTAACACCCCTGTACTAGAGTGACAGTTTAATTCAGAAGATTATACTTTTACTACCTGATTGGATTCATTTTTAATATTTCTTGGCAACTCTTAAAATATTATCTGCAGATCTTGTAATTCCTCAGAGAAGCAACTACTATTTAGTTATAAATTTCTGGAAATGATATTGATTCTTTAATTGGTTGAGAATTTCAATATACTTATGTAAAGGAAACTACTTAAAGATTATCTACAGGTGTTACATGCATTGAAAGAAAACTTCTAATCAGGCAGATGTTTTGCAGGATGAAAAATGTACTGTTCAAAGACTTCTGTAAGATTTCCAAGCACATTGAAAAGAATAGTGGTGTGTTTGTGTGTGTGTATAAAACTTCATTCAGATAAAGCTATATAGACTGGAAACATGTAGTAGCAAGCACATAAGAAAGTCACTTGATAAAGAAAACAGTGTAAAAAAATTATCAAAAATAATAGGATAACATGTCAATATTGATCACATTGATCTAGCTTATTGATAATTGCTGGCTCTGAGAATAATTTCAAGAGTTTATTATACTCCCAGAGCACAACTGTTTCTTCACTTTTAACTACTGTACTGAGATGATGCTTAACAGTAGTATAATATTATTGTTATACAGTAGCATATTTATGGGTCTAAAAATACCCTATTGAATATTTTGTTCTTTAATTTAAAAAGTTTTTGGTAAACAATGCTATGTTTTAGCAGTTTACTCCAATGTGCTTTTTCTCATTCTCCATATACAAAACTGGATCCAATTTGTCTGACAACCCTAATCATAAAAGTTATGAACGAAGGCCTATTTATTCATGCCAGTGATGTTTTGAGTACATTTACACATGACTGTAGTGCAAAATTACTTAGCATTAACTGAAGCATTAAATCTTGAACCAATGATAATACAAAGGGAACTCTCTTCTCCTTTTATAGAGAAGGCTCCTCTTTAAGGCTTTATTTCACCAGTGATTTCTAAAGAAATAATTAGGTTGAACATCGGTTAGTTGCTATTGTCAGCTTTTGAATTAGCTACATCCAGACAAGCCGTTCAGTGACTGGCAATAAGTCACCTCCTGAAAGAAAGAAATAATCTGGCATTCCTAGTTCTCCAGAGGCAGGCAGTGATCATCTCATTTGCTGCAACTGCAGCTTGAAATTGTGCTGGAGTTGCCATCTGGCATGTGAGCAGGGTCTGGGTCTAAATGCATAATGTCAAAGGTAGACAAGAAATGTGATGATCTGTTCAGTCATTTGCCAATCTCTAGTAGATTCTCTTTATTAAGTGATGCAAAACAATGTGACAAGGTTACTATGATGACTGCTTTATCATATCATCCATCAAGCTGTCTTAGGAGTTGAAAACATTTTCTAGCCAGCACTTTCCCAGTTTGCACACCATATTAAACCATCTTTCCTTTAACCAATGTTTATTATCTCTGCAATAACATTTGAATTATACGCAATTCTGAGACAGCAATGGTTTATCAACCACAATTGCTGTATTCCTACAAATGGCAATATGCAAGCCAAAATTAAAGAAATAAAAGGGATGAAAATATAACCCATTCACTGAAATCACAATACCAATAAGTCGTAAATTGTTAATCTTTGGCAGAAATCTTGATATTTAAGCCTAGAAATGTGCCTGAATTAAACAGTTGTTTTGGAAAACTATAGAAGGGACACAGGCTAGAGTTCAAGGATAGGTGTTTATTTTAAATTATTGAAGTTAAAATGAGGACCTATTTGTATATTCACATTAACACGCAATTTCATTAGCACTGCTCAATCATTAATTATGCAGAATGGTTATGCCTGCACATTCCTCCACCCAAAATACAGAGTACCCATTTTAGCATACTAATGTTGCAATAGTAAAAGCCTTTGGAACAGGTTGTGTTGCTAATTGGAATCAATTAGGATAGCATTGGAGCATGGAGCCCAATCCTACTAAAAAGATTTCAGCAGCTACTCTTAGATTAGCCACTTCAAAGACAAGTGCTGGCCTCCCAATAACATCATTCAGCATTCAGGAAATCATTATTTCTGTGAAAAGTCACATCATTTAATGATCCTCAGGGTCTAGTAAATTATGTAAACCAAATCAGTCTATACAAACATATTTGAAGATACCAGTTTGAATAACCTAGGGAAATAATCCAGTTTGAAGAAATGTACGATAAAATAATCTTGATGGAATTATCTTTGTTAATCTTTTGTTTCTACATTTGTACTTAACCTGAATTAAGGAAATCTTATTATAGTACAATATATATCTCCAAAAATCTTTAATCCCCCCTCAAAAAAGATAATATGTTCTGTTTTGTGCTAATGTTTTTCTTGAAGCTAGAAGTATAAATTAGTCAGGATAGGAGAGAAAAGAGAAAAAAATGTCTTGCCTAATTCAACTGATTGGCTGACAGTTTGTAGAAAATATAGCTAGAATTCCGAAGTATTTCTGTATTCATAAGCCTCACAGAAGTTCAAGAAAACTTCTGAGCAGGATCACAGTAAATGCTGAGCTTCTGGCAAGGCTGCTGATCTTTGGCATTCTTCAGAGAGACTGTGTAATTGGCAGTCCTGCTTGTAATTTGTAGTTTTCTTCTGTTCTGAAGCAGAGATATTCCATATTCTAAACCAGAAAACATCCTGTCTCTCTTTATTTTATTATTTTCCCTGTTTCCCTGCAAACCTCCATCAACTATCTTAAATTTTATACCATAAACAACCAGCATACCTCCAATAAGCAGTGACAAACTCAATTGTAATTAACAAAATAATTAAATTTTAAAGGTATAACGATGTCTTAAATAGGAAATAAAATCATACTGGCTATGTCCAAACTTTGATCATGTTTTCAAAATGGGATTAATCTTGAAGATCAGCTTTTTAAAGTTATTTGATGGGTAGGATATTTCAGTGGTGAAGATTTTATAAGTGGAATTTACAGTGGCTAACTAACTAGGAAATACCTTTCTTAGTTACTTAGTTACAAAATTTGACAGAGTAACAGGTACATAGATTTTGGAGTGTATAATTTTTTAGATTTTAACCACATTCCCAATCCTTTTCTTTGAATGCAAATTCAAATGGCATGTGCTATATATATATATTTAAAAAGACTTATTCCAAAGCATTCTGATTGCAGAACTCCTGACAAATCTTTTCTTCTTTTTGTGATTAAAAATATAAAATGCCATAAATGGTGATGAATTAAATTACTGAGAGATAAAGTTTAATGCAGCATTCCTTACAGACATGCCTGCTTTTTGTGAGCCATTTTCAAGCAGATCAATGGACTTGTTCTAATGAGAGATTTTATTTTACACTTTTATAGCAATGAAAGTGTAAAATGTTCATATATAATTTGAATTTGATGAGTTGTGATTCCAATTGTACTTTATGGTTACTGCATTATGACCGATACCTAGAAATTTGTATTTTATAAATGGACTAATTAGTGTAATAAAACTAGTTACATTTTATTACACTAAATTAAAATAACTGCTACAAAGAAATAAAATTCCAATAATTACTATAATTTTGTAGCTGATACTACTTTTTAAAGGGAACTGGTTTCCAACTACTCATTACTTTTATAAAAAAATCATTACAAAAATAAATATGTTTGTGTGGCCATATCTCTTGGGTGTGACATGGGAGATTCCAAATGGAAGTCATGCATTTTTCTGGGGTTTGGCCTAGGGCTATTTATAAAAGAATGAAAGTAATCAACTAAATGAGTTGGAGAATAAGTTAGTCGTAAATAGCAATGTCTGTGGTAAACAGGGTGGCAAAGTAAGAAAATAAAATCACAAGCCACTCCAACATCATTTTTGGGACTTTGTACACAATATTAAAATGGTACTTCTTGCAATGAAGCAGCAAAAGCTTACAACTGCAGTTGCTCTTAAAAATCCAAATTCAATTGTGGGTACCTGTCCAAGTTTGCTTTTTTTTAATTGGAAAAAAATACTTTCTCTAGCAAATTGATGACAAACAGATTAATTTCATTCTGCTGGCTAAGAAAAGAAGGAAAAGAAGAAGTCCAATAGACAAACATTAGAAATGTTCCTTGTCACCCCTCTTATGTATACTATCATTGGAAATATTATTAATACAAGTTAGACAAAACCAATCAATAAAAGAATTGAAAATTAAACAGGAGGAATATAAGGTCCAAGCTTTCGCAGATGGTCTGGTTTTTATTATAAAAGATCCTTTGGAGACGGCAACCACCTTGATAAATGAAGTTGAAGAATTTGGTAAAGTGGCTGGGCTTAAAATAAATAAGGAAAAAACTAAAATATTAATAAAGAATTGCACCAAAAAGCAAGATGTGAAATTGGAAAAGAAATTGGGGACTCAAATTATTAAAAAGGTAAAATATCTGGAATTTGGTTAATGGCAAAATGCTCTACATTAAAAGAGAATAATTATGATAAACTGTACAACAAATACAAAAAGATTTAGATATATGGGCAAAATTACAGATATCTTTAGTAGGTAGAATTGCAGCAATAAAAATGAATGTACTAACTAAATTACATAGGTCTGCAAAAAAATAAATAAATTCGAGAGCTGTTTTGGTCATTCCATGTAATCCGAAAATGACCTTCATTTTGTCAAAGGACATCATGTTTCCTGACAATTTAGGTAACTATGTTAAATAAGGCAATATTTAAAATAAATGGAAATAGACTTAT
>JANHFM010002116.1:57351-76996 GCA_032468115.1 Grayia smithii
CTCTTTATTTTAACTGGAAAAGTTGGGGGTCGTCTTATACGCCCAGTCGTCTTATACGCCGGAATATACGGTATTATTTCACAGAAAGAGTAGTAGAAGCTTGGAACCAACTTTCAGCAGAGATAGTGGGTCAAGTCATCAGTAACTAAGTTTAAACCTGCTTAAGATAAATACATGTTTATCATTTGACAAAAAATTTAAAAACAGAATAAAAACAAACAAGTTAAAATATTAAAAAGAAATTGAACCCAGACAAACAAACAAAACACTCAAAGGGCAGACTCAATGGGCCACTGGGTCTTTTTCTGCCATCAGTTTTAGCTCCGAATAATTGGTTAATTTTCTGTGGACAGAATGTGTGTGTGTGTGTGTGTGTGTGCGCACGCATGTTTGTGTGTGAGAGACTCGTTGGAGATAATCATTTGGAGGAAATCCACTAAATGCAAAATTTGCATACAACAATGTGAACATTTCTAGAGATTGCATTTAAAACTGGATTTCCCCATTCTACATAAACGATCAAGATTCATGACAAATGCCGTTCCTATATTAAAGTCAATAAATAAAGCCATTTTAATTTCATGTGATCTCATGATACTAAAACTTGAAAGTATTAGAATCAGTCATGTGTACAGATTGGAAACATCATATTTTTAATGAAGCCTTGACCTAATTGAAATGTGGTAAAGTTGTTTAAGAATTTGTTAGCATGAAAAGTATTTTTACTTTGTTTTGTTCTGTTTCAATGTTTTTAGTTAACATTTCAGTGTGAATTTTTTTATACGTCTTGAATTATTTCTCTAAACCTTTCATTATACCAAGTGACATAATGTTCTTAATGCATCTATTTTAGTATTAAATTGTCAGCCACTGTCATGATACAGTAGAAGAAACAATTCTGCTTGTCAACGTTGGATTTGTAAGGCTTACCTGATTATATTCATGTCACTGCATCGTTCACGTTTTCTAAACATTAAAGAAAAAAGCTACATAGTTTTTGGTTAATTACTTTGTATTATTTATGGGCATTTCACTAGTCCTTCAAATAAATTCAAAAAAATTAGTTCATTTTCAAATATGTAAGTATTTTAACCATGAATACAAAGGTCAGAAGACATTTATGCTTATTTTTTAATACAGTCTAAGACAAAAATATAACCTGCTGCTCTTATAGGCCTTCAGGAAGCTAATCAAGCAAAATGCCTGAAACCTGAATATATGCTTCAACAGTGAAAGTTGTCCATTCCTTGATTCTGACTGGTAGCACCACAAACATTGTCTAAAGTAAGCAGGAACTGGCATTTCTTTTCAAATAGCAAACATACTTTTTATTGCTTTTTTCCTGTTCTTTCTCATTTGACCTGCTACTTAGCAATAGGAAACCATTTACAGAAACATATTCAACCCCCTTATTAGGAAGAGACAATATCAGTCAAAATTCTGAAAGATACTTATTTTGCTATATTTCCGCAGTCTTCTGATGGCAGAATATAATTCAGGCTTAAAGAAATGTTGGTTTCTATACAATTTTATATAAAAAAAAAACTTTTGTGTGCTAGTTGTTTCTTACAAAACTTTCCTTTTCTCCAGAAACTAATTTCAATGCACTTTCTTAAAATAACTAGTATGAGCTTTGCCATTCTCAAATAACATTCCTTTTTTTTTTTTGAGGATAAACAGAAAAAATAAGAAAGCGAATGAACATCTGATAAAGGAAGATTGCCTTTTCTAGGCAACTTTCAGGTACCCTATAGCTACAATATAAGACTTCGGCTATTGAGGCCTGGATTCAGATGCTACATCATTGAAGCTAAAGGGTACGTGTTATTCTGGACATGTTACACCATTTATTTGCTATTCAATCTCAAGGTTGTTTTACAAGCATTTCATTTAAGAATCAGATTAACTCATGGTGTGGGCGTGAGTATTAAAACATAGCAATTCAAGATTTAAATAAAAGGAATCAGAAATTCATTACAGTGTTTTGATAACTGAGCTCAGTCTTGAAGACTTTGGAATGAATACATGAAATTAATGACACATGATTTATCTTGGTATAATTCGGTAGAAGTCGAATTATAACATTTTTCAAAAATCTCTTTATTTAGAGGCATAACAAATATTCCAAATTAACTAATTCAATTAATTTAATCTTGAATTCATGTTAAAAAGTATTTGTTCTACAATAGGATTGTTAAAATTTCCCTGCTGTATTTCTAAGTGATGAGAAGACTTTACAGCTAATGTGATTCCCTTCAAGCAACAGCATATTGTTGAATAATGCAGTACAACGTGTATTTTTTTCTTCACTTGCTTACTTGCACAGGAGTTAATGGGTTTCTGTGAAGTACTGCTTATTCCTCAGCCTGAAAAGACTTCACATTCTCTTAGCTGAAAACGTGTTCTGATTAATAAAATGCTCACTTCTGCTAGAGATGCTGGATGCTAGTCCAATGATACAAGGTTGAATGAGTAATGCCCGGCACATTTTCAGCCATCTATTAACTAGCTAGTTAATAACTGCCATCTTATATCACTAAGGAATTACTTCATTAAGCAAGGTTTATTCAACAAATTTGGCTGTTCATAAAAAAATATACAGTTCCTTTTTAGTGGTATAACCTCTTTTTGCAATTGGAAACTAGTTTTAAAGACTATAACATTGCATCATCCTTATTAAATAAAATACCCACTCCAAACAGTGGGTAGAACTTACCATTAATCAGTAAAAGCATCTTCTTTGTTTAGTCATTTGAAAGCAAAAATTTACCATTGTTAAAATTTCTATCCAGATAATCAGTGATAATCAGCTGTCCTGCAGAAACGGAGTGACATATTCCACTGAAATCAAACCACCCCGCAAGCAAAAATGTTCAGCTTTGTGGAAGAACTTAAAAATAACACTTCAATGCTAATCAGCTTAAAGGAACTAGCTTAGCTGTAGTACTAGACAAGCAGATAAAGGAAACTAAGAGTTCAAACTTGCTTCTAGAAAAGAGACTGAGCTGGATGGCGCAGAATTAAAACACTAGAAAAAAGCTTTAACTTTTAACTAGAAAACAAACAGGAATATGCCTGCAGATTTCAATGGTTATTGGAAAATGCTCAGTAATGAGAATTTTGAGGAGTATTTGAAAGCTCTAGGTAAGGTTTTTGTTTTGTTTTTTTACTTTTCCATTTATTTGAGCCTCAGGATGAATTATACAATTTCACTAGATATGCAATTTGCATGAAAATATTCTTAGCAGCTAGTTTCTTTATTAATATTGCTCTTCTGACTAAATAGGAACTGAAGCAATTTTGAAAGAAATAAAATCCATAAAGTACATAATACAAATTGCAGTATTTTAGATTTATCCAGATGAATATCAGAATTTTATTCTAGAATGTTATTTGTTCTATATATGTTGTAAGGTACAAAGTTTAATGACTTGGAAGGACAGGTTTAAAACTATAAGAAAAATTTCCCCCCTAATTTAAACCATAAATTTCCACACAAGAGTAAGAAACCAGAGCAGGGACAGAAAAAACTTAGTCAGCAAAGAGCCAGTTTTCATTGACATCATCTAGAAATTGGATCATTTTCAGGCCAGATCTCGTAATCTTATTGTAGAAGGAAGCATGAATATTAACCTATATTGAATTTTAGATTTAAACAGCAGCACAGTTTTCAGTGTTTCCCCAAATTTTGGATCATTAATTTTATAAAATATTCCAGCCTCTCTCTTTTTTCTTGCAGATGTAAATATTGCAGTGAGAAAAATAGCCTGTAGGCTCAAACCTGACAAAGAGATTATTCAGGATGGAAACCATTTGATCATTAAAACCCTAAGCAGTTTTAAAAACTACATCATGGATTTTGAAATAGGGACAGAATTTGAAGAGGATTTAACAGGGGTGGATGGTCGCAAATGTATGGTAAGATTTAGACTGTTGCTCCTATAGGACTAAATTATGAGCTTAAAAATCCTACTTCACTATTGTCACTGGTTTTGTGGCAAGACTTTTCTGATAATCCTGCTTTAGTGTTCAGCAACATTTTAACCAAAAAATTCAATCCAAAATGTATTTTCAAAACAGCTGAAATTTACCGTTGTTATATACCCGGTGTATAACATTCAACAGTAAGGCATATTAAATGCAGTGGCCCTTACTTTCAGGTAAATGACTACAAAGTATATATTTTCATTAAGGCAGACACCTACAAATATATTTCTGTGTTGAAATCTTGAGGCATTAAGGATATTTTCATGTAATTCTGAACAGCATTGTAAAATAAAAATACTTGATTTCTCATTTAAATTGATAAAATTTACAAAAGTGGTTTTTAGGCACATTTTGATAATTTATATAAAGCAATATTTAGGTATCTGGTATCTGACTATCTTATAAATATATTTCTTCATGGAAATCTTGGTGGCATTAAAATTATATCCATATACAGTGAACAGCATTATAAAAAAATAGACTTGATTTCTCAAATACGTTCATAAATTTACAAAAATAGTTTCCAGGTATATTTTAGTAATTATACAAAACAGTCCTTCACTCCTCAGGTTTATTTATTAATTTGAATGGGGTTTCTGATAGAATAAACTCCTACTTGTTATAAATTGAGTTGACAAGAACAGATATTTATTACTTTTCCTTTTACCTTTCACTAATCACTCTAAATAAATCAAGAATTAATGCACATTTTCTTGAAAAGATATTTATATCAGAAACAACAAGTTTATTTATTTAATTTTTTAATTTTATTTTTCAGACTTTTATGCCGCCCAACTCCCAGAGGACTCTGGGCGGCTCACAACAAATATATCCATAGCACATAGTACTATGTACATAGTACATAGAACATAGTTACTAGAAATGAACATTTAGGTCTTCTTCCTTTTGACAGACAAGCAGTATTATGACTTTCGTGAGAAACCATATTAATTAGTGGCACAAGCTTGCTAAATCAAAATCTAAAATATGCTGCTCTGTTACTGTCAGACAACCACGAATCAAGGGATTTCCAGCTGCAAAAAGCTATTTATATGGGGAAAAGATTTATAAATGGAAAAAAAAACATTCTGAGTGAGCACTGCTTCATTCTATACTTAAGAAAACAAAAGATTCTCTTATTACAGAAGGTGAAAAGATGTGTGTGAATTTTGTTGTGACACTAAGCAATTTCACGTTACACAAACCCGGCTATCAAAACAGAATCTAATGTCGAAACTAAATGAATGACAGGTTATTGGTTTTAAATAGATAGTATGCTAATATTTTCTTTCTAAACAATTTAAAATCTTTTAATCTAAATGTGTGAAGAGAAGATACAATCTGTTCCTGAAGAATCTTCCGTAAGTATGGCTGTTTCCATAAAAATAGGAGTTGTCACTAATAAGAACCACCATTCTCTAGAAATGTGTCTTCCAAATTTTCTGATTTATTGGACTAATAAAATTGCAAATGTCTCCTCTTTTCTCTGAGATCCCAAAGCAAATTATCTATTTTAATTTCCTGTCCATAACAAGAATTCTGTGAGATAAAAGAAAGCAAATGTCCAGAAGACATTCAGAGGACTTCCATGGTTGAGGGAGACTCTGAAACAGGCTTCCATAATTCTAATCAGTTATTAACCACTATTATACTGGCTGGCCTGACAAACTGTAACTGATTAATCCATTTTTTTTCTTTGATTCAGCTTTATACTTGATTGCCACTTAATTTTCATTCTTACTTTTTACATCTTTCCATCATGGCAAGTTTGTCACAAATGAGTTACTTTGGAATCACTAGAGGAAATGCACCATTACGAATGAAATGAAATGTGGGTGGTCCAATATTCTTTTCTAAAACATGACTGGCAAAAATTGTTGCAATGATTTCCAACTATATCAAAAAAACTTGGGCAAAAAGTCCTCCCCCCATCCCCCAAAAAATAACCTTAGGTAAAAAAGCAGCCAAGAGGCACAAGGTGACCTTGCTTTTTGCTGTACTATTCTCTTCACCATGGCTCTCCCCTGTCCCTGAAACATTAACTGCTGCCCTTAAGTACCTGACATAGATAGAGATGATACATAGCCTTGGGGAGAGAATAAGATTCTTGAAAATTTGGTAAGGAATGTTTTCTTCCTGGCTATAATGTGCAACAGATGAATTTTAAATATGCATAAACAAAAATGCAATTTGTTTATTGTTACTAATACACACACCGGGTAAATCATTAAGTATTCTAAATACATTAAATGACAGTGTGCTTAAAAATTGATCCCTGCCTGTGCTCACACCAACTAAGCACTATAATCTGGCACTTTATCCTTCTCAAGGCTGCACAGTAAGCATTCTACATTTTAAAAGTGCCTGAACTATTAGAATACTGAAAAGCAATTTATGCAAAGAATAAAGAGCAAAGGAAAATGCCATTTACTGAAATGGTTGATTTGAAACTCTTCCACGAACTACATAGCCTTGCATACAATTTTATATCATGCATTTGTCTTATAATTAATTATTTCCTTCACTATTAAATGAGCTTTCTGTACCTCCATCTTTCTGAGTATCAATTCTTATCAGAATTGACTGCAGCTTAGCTCCTCCATTGGTTCTTGCTGACTCAAAAAAAATAATTTTCAAGTTTAAAATTGTATTCTACAATTGCCCTTTTGTCCTAAGCTTGGAAAATTCAATAAGCATCTATGCTGCTGACAGTAACAGCAGTGTGTACAATGCATTATATATGTTTTGTATTTTCCTTTATTTTTGTGTAATTTGCAACTATTGGGCAATACTGAAACAACCAAATCTGCCATGTTTATTCAAAAATATCTGGCAGCTTTTCACTCCATTTTCAGATATACATTGTAAACATTTTCCAGAATAGAACACAGCACAAAATCAAATAATAAAGCAAATCAGTGACTATAATGAAACAATATATTTTGCCACATCTTGCTTTTTTTCTAAATAGATATATTGCTGTAAAAATGAGTGATGACTGTATCCTAGAATTTGCCTCTTGTGAATACATCACTGGTATTTTCTATAAAGTTTTAGAGGTGAAAATTGACTGTGCTGTCAGTTTCCAGAATCTTTAAATCTGCCTGGGGCCTATATGCCTGATTGAGGAATGTAGGAAAAATTGTGCCATAACACAAGGAAATATGAAGTAATTGTTTCCATGCCAGTTCCTACAATCTTGTTGCAGTTCAATCTAGTCCTGCACACAAATTACATTTGATTTTATCCAAAAGGCCGAGAATTAATATCTAGTCCTTTTCTTGGTTTTTAACTCCCTATAGGGGAAAGATATATTATTTCAGAATTGCAATTCATTGAGTTTTATTTATTATTGAATATGGGAATATTAAACTTACTTGTATAGCACTAGCACTTAGACTTATATATTGCTTCACAGTGCTTTACCGCCCTCTCTAAGCAGTTTACAGAATCAGCATATTGCCCCCAACAATTTGGCTCCTCATCCTCGGAAGGATGGAAGGCTTGGTGAGCCTGGTGAGATTCGAACTGCCAAATTGCAGACAGCTGGAAGTCAGCAGAAGTAACCTGCAGTACTGCATTCTAACCACTGAGCCACTGCGGCTCTATATAACATCCAAATTAATTGTTATATATGTAATAAAGAACAACTAGCCCACTCTACCCATGGCAGCAGAGGAGGCATGCTGTTGGCCCTGTTGGTCAAGGAACCTGGCTGCAGGTTCCAAGTGAAAAACCTTCTCTGCCGTGGCTCCTACCCTTAGGAACATCTTACTTCCTGAGGTGAGATTGGCTCCCTTCCTTCTGTTCTTCTAAAGATCTGGCTCTACCAGATGCTTTGGGGCCCTAATGGGAACATCATACTGGAGGTGGCTGTTGAGTTAAATGTGCATCTTGTTCTTTCCCTTGCCTTCTTTTAACTATAATTTTATCTTGATTGGGATTACTATTTGTATTGTTTTAGATGTATTTATTTGTTAGAACTTTAAGGTTTTAATGCTGTAGGCCACCCAGACTTGGCAGATAATATTAATAAATAAATAAAACTTATCTCAACGCACTTACTAGATTATGTTAACATAAAAACTGGAAATATTTTCTAGTTATATTATTGAAGATAAATCATGTAAGTGCAAAGATTATTGGGTTTTTTAGATTATAAGAACTTCAGTTGATTTTGGGGTAAAAACTGAAGACAAAAGAAGAATCAAAACACTGATAATCTTGTATTGCAGCAAATACTGTCCATCAGTAGTAGAAGAATTAACACTGAAATGAATTCTCAAATTTAGAGGCAGTCACTCATTGATGGCTAGATATTTATGTTCAGCTCCTCAACAGAAGTGGCTTTTTAATTTTATAGTAGATATGCTTGTTTCATATAGCCAGTTCAATTATTATTGGATCAAATCTCTGTATTAAATTGACTTTCCAAATAAACTGAATTTATTTAACAATTTGATGGCCTGCTGCATAGGCATCAATCCTTTTTTTCCCTTATCAAATTAAGGAAGCATATTCCTTCAGTTTTCCAATCAGATTTGATTTTCACAGATCTACTTGATTTAAGTTTAATTTTCTACTTTTAGGATGTCAGGTTGAATAATTTTTTTAGACTGGTCAGCTGCATGGTCCAGTACAATAGGCTCCTGTGCTATTCTTATTTTCATTTACATAAAAGAAAATTTGTACCTTAATAAGGAATCTTTTATGGGCTTGCAAATTGGCACCTCTAGTGGGACATTCTTCAATTTCTGCTTTTTAATGTTACAAGGATGCAGGATAAAATAATGAAGACTCATGTCAAATTCATCCCAGTTAGCAGTGACATATTCAGAATAAATGGATTTTTGCTGATATTGTACATGCCTCAGAAAATCTAATTTTTATTCTAGAAATAAAGAATAATTCTATCTCTTCCACACCAAATATCGGGCTCTTGTGATGCAGCAAATGTAACGTAATACACTAAAAATGCTGTATCAAGATTTTCTTGGGGACAAGATTGTTGCCAGTAACTGTGGAACTCTAAAGGTGCTGCAGATGAAACGCTCATAATTATTTGGACTGGATGAGTAGGCATTGATTGTGGAAAACCAATTAGGAAGCAGTCCTATGGGCCACTCCTTGACTAACAATGTACTGTCCTAGCATCATCTTGCCTTTGCTGCAGTGTCAGAAACTTTGTATATTATTTTAGTACAACAAATGGTTGAATGATTTTAGAAGGCACAGAAGATTGATACTAGGGAAAGAAATGTACTCAGTGTGGCTCATACGGATATTTGCTTCTGACAGGGTGGGATAGGAGGTTTACTAGAAGGTTTTCTTTGCTTATCTTGTTTGACTTTAGCAGAAAAGTTGTTCCTGTCTTCTTTAGTTTAAGAAGAGCTGTAGTGCTATTTGGGATCTTTTCTCTGTTCTGAACTTTTGGGCCCTGCAGACAGCCAGGTAGCAATGCCAAGATCTATCATCACCTCCAAGCAATCTTGTATCACACTGTATTTCTTCTGTACAATTCCAAAATCATTACACAGTTCTGGGTTTCTACCACTACCATGACAGGCACTGCTGCTGCATCCTGTATCAGTAAGCTCTTTACAAGAGTATACTTGGAAACCTACATAGTATATCTCCATTTTCATATTGTGCTACTTCCTTATCTTTTAACCATGGTTGTTGGCTAAGGCATACTTAATTTGGTTTGTCTTAATACTAAATATAAACTCTTCAAATTAAGACCAGATTAAGAAATGATTCCATGGGAAGATTAAAACTATAATGAGATTGGCTCTAATAATAGAATCTTGCATATCTGATTGTGATTTTCCTCCCCTTTCTTCTATAACACATTACATCAGGTAGGAGACATCTGCTGGCTCTTCTTTTAATACTCTCTCCCTTCCCAAGTGTTAAGGAATGTTTTCTTTGCATAATGGTTTATTCAAGCTGTCTCCTGGTTCTTTACACCAAGCCAACTCTAACACTTAACTATCCTAGACAGAGATTCAGTCCTGTTATCGTTCCTCGGAAGAAAAAGTTCTCTTTGCAATGATAATAGGGAATCACATATTTATAGCAGCTCTAGAGCAGCTGTGAAGTTGCTCTGGAAAACACCTCTAATTGGCAATCTCCTTTGCAAATAAGTTTTAATGTGATTGAGCTGAACTGGCTCATGATTCCAAAGATTGTTTAGGTACATAGTTTCTAGAAGGTCTGATATGTGGGGGGGAAAAGTTGTGTGGCAAATGATTCCAAAAACTATTGTATTTATCATGACTCTGTAACTGTTGTTCAAGAGTTACTCTATCAAGGAATCTTTTTTCAGTATGATTCAAATTTTTGTAACTAATAACCAAGCATATCATCTAGTAATTTTAGCATATTCTAGAACACATTCTAACACCAAGCGTATGCCTCCACAAATGATAGCATTCTGCAAAAATATTGGACCAGTCTACCCTGAATTAAGGCTTGCATAGTTGATTACAGGACTATTGAAATACGTTAATAAAACATTTATTGGCTCTGTTATGATATGCTATTTTGGGCAAAGTTGCTAAATAAAAGAGTGAAAGGAAGAAAAGCAAACCACCAAAGCATGTTTGGTCAGTACAAAATGAAATTTATTAAAGGCAAGTGGGTATTGATGAAGATTTTTTTTTTTTTCATTTAGTTGCATTTTAGTCAGAAGTGAAATATTTTAGTGGTCCTGCAGATCATTTTAGATACTTGGTCAATAAATAGAATATCAATAAAATATGGAATGCTTTATGGAATCCAAAGGATTTTTCATATATACCATAAGGGCAGATACATTGTTTACCGATAAAACAAGTAGTTTGGCAACCACCTGGGTAAGCTGCAAAGATCAATATTCTTGACCTTATGTCAATATGTCTCCACTTCTTGGCACTGGCACAATACAAAGAAGATATACAAAAATCTGACTTAACAGCTTTGTTTTGTTTTTTACTAATTGCCACCATTTAATAAATCTACAGTGAAAGCAATATCATAACTAGTGTAATTTGCATTTATTGTAGATTCTAATTGCCTGGAGCTGATAGTCTCAAGCATACAGAAGCCAGTGACAGTTTGCTTAATAGCAGGAACCCTAATGAAGCTGTATTATCTTTAACAGAAACAGCATTTAAAGAGGATTTAGAATAGTTTTTTCAAATTGCTGTCCTCAAGATATTCTGAGACTGATCTCCAGAATTTATCTGTTGGAAATTATGGATATTATAATCTGGTGTATATAGAGGGCAGTTAGCTGAAGATAGCTGATTTGCAGGGTTCATTAATTATACTTCTTTTCTTAGTAAATAAAATAAAAGGATATCATTGGCATTAAAAGCAAAATGTACAAAAATATGTTTTCCACTTAAAATGATATTTGATATTTGAATTATGTTGTAATGCTCATTGGTATCTTGTCTATGGGTAAATATACACAGAAATACACTAATTTATGTCACAAATTGGATAGTGCAACAATTAGTGGCTACATTCTGTTTGTAATTGCTGTTTCACATCACAGGGAGGGCCTATTAATTGCACTTGTTTTCTCTTTGGCCAACAAGAATTGCTAACGTAATTCCTTTGTTCTACTTTGAGATGGGAAAGACTAATGGATTTTATTTCTTCTGCACCAACACATAATATGCAGTCAAGTGCACATCTTTAAAAGGGAAAAATAATTTTAAAATTGCAAAAAAAATCCTGGTTATTTTAATGGATATGTCATATATTTCCAGATATAAATTATATTAAATTCAATAGAACTGTCTTCAGTTACATGTTTATATTAATATGATCAAATCTAAAAACTCTCTAAAAACATTAAGGAAGGAAATCTGGCTGTGCAGATGTTGCTAGAACATTTTTTTTATTGATCATGCTGTTTAAGTTGCTTGGAATTTTAATCAACATCTGGAGAGTCCCAACTCTACATTAAAACAACAAAGACGGGTTTCATTTATCACCTTAAAGATATTGAGAGAAGTTTTACTAAAATATTGCTTATGAAGGAATCATTATGTTTGTCCTTCCCAAACTTTTAGAAGTTCTCAAAGAAACATCTCTGAAGAGCTTCTACTTGTATGTATACTCAAATGGGATAGTCAATTATTTAAAGATGCAGGTCCTACAGAGCACAGTGTTAAAGATCATGTGACAATCAGGTTATTGTGAATTATCTCTGTGTCTGCAGGGATTTTTTTTTTTAATGTATGAAGCTTTCTGCTTTTCATCCAGTCACATGTATGAAGTTATAAAGTTCCATTATTCAGACTTTAATATTTCAAAGATTTTTTAAATAAACATGTAATTAATCAGTAAATGCAAATCATCAGAAGTATAAAAAGAATTAAGGCTTTAACTTCTCTCTCTCTCTCTCTCTCTCTCTCTCTCTGTGTGTGTGTGTGTGTGTGTGTGTGTGTGTGTGTGTGTGTGTTTCCCTACCTTTACCATACCCAGCTGTGACTCTCTCCTGATAATTGCAGGTCTCATTAACATGTCTAGCTAACATCCTTAGCATCCTCATGATAGAAATTATAGACCTTGTTACATACAATCCATTACAGTTGAATCAGGAAGACTTGGCATGAAATTGATTTATGTTCCACAATAGATGGAAACAACCGGACTCTGTATTCCTTACAAGTGCCAAATGTGGGTTGTAGATAATCTACAAAGATGCATTAGTACTATGCTCATAACTTGTAATGATTTGGCATTTAGATAAAACTCAATAGAAATGTGTTTCTTGTAAAGAAGTGAAGAAAGCGCAAGGAAATGTGCTAATCACACTTTAAGAATAGGCACAATTCTTCTAAACGTAAGTCTTTTTACAAATTTACATTCCCATGGGTGTATGTTTGGAAGAAAGCTAGGAAGAAAATACTTCAAGTGTTAGTGTGGGAACAGATGAAAAAAATCTCTACAATTTCTGGAACATCTGAATTTAGTAGAGAACTTGTTCCTTTGATAGTTTTTTTTAAATATATTATTTCAAATGGAAATATAGAAACTAAAGTCCGGACACAGTCTAAGGTGAGAACTAATTTTAATTTTAGCATAGGTCAGGGTAAGCTACCGTGAATGATTATCAGATTCTGGAGAACTCTGAAGTCTAAATTTAGTGTCAAATTACCAATTTTTAGTAGTGCCTTTTGTTTTAAAGCCTATAAAGCATGTGATTGCGCTTCCAAAGGACTTATTATTTTATTGAATTAAATGTATACATGAAACGATCTAAGAGCCAGAGAAGAAATAAAGGGAAGAGTATAGAACTAAAAACTTAATTCTTCTTTTGAGAAATCAAGTTTGGGGAAAAGTTGAAAACAATGATACGCTAAGAATATGAAATAACTTTTTAATTTAGTTTGAATACTATTCAGTTGAGATCCCATATAATAAGGTTAATTCCTCTCCCTTACCTATATGTCCTATTACAACTATTACATCTCCCCTTATTACTCTAAAACTTTTCTCAATAAAAAAATGCAAAGGTTACTAGCATTTTATTCAATATTAGCTTGTCATTACATCCCTACATTATATAAGTTTTCTTTACTATCTTTGGAATCTTTATTGTCTTCTGGTATCAGCAGCATAGCTGCTTGTCCCGTTGATCAGCGGTGCTCTTTTGAAAATGTTTCTATTTTTCAGATGAAATAGGTAGATGAAATAGGTAGTTAACAAGCCACCCTGAAATATTTTATTGTAAATTGCCTAGGAGAACATTAGACATACTTTGAAGATCCCAACAGTTATGTCAGTAGTGCTCTCCTTAGTCCTTAGAATAAGATTGTGATCGGGCCAGGAACACGTTAACAATTATGTTAACATCACAAAACAACATCTGACACAAGTCCATGACACTCTTTATTTGTGCCCCCTTGCAGATGTATAACTGTTTATAACTTTTTTGTTAAATAGCATTGTGGAATTAGCTATGATTATTGAACTAACTGTAATATCCAGGTTTCAACTGGTTTGGAACTCATAGCACACAAATCAAGACACTCTGTATTATTTGTTTCCTTTACGACCTACCCTAAAAATAAGCCCTAGTGAACGGGAGGTCGTGGGCCACAGTGGCAAGTGGCTATGGGAGGCTCATCTTCACGTCTCTCAGCTTCCCTGCAACATGCATGGCATGTTGGGATCACCTACCTTCCACTCCATGCATTGGAATCACCTGCCTTCCGCTCCATGCTTTCCACTCTGCACTGCTCCAGAGGGTGCCAACCAAGGGACTGGCAGGCTACAGTTGCTGCCAGATACCATTGGTCCCCATGCACTTGCTGGGTCTTGTGTGTGTACCAGAGAGCAGGGCTGATCACCCTGAAATCGTGTTTCTCCTAAAATAAGCCCTAGTGCTTATTTTGGGGCCCAAAAGAAAATAAGACCAGGTCTTATTTTCAGGAAAACACAGTTTGTAACATCTTGTGGCTTATTAGCAAATGTGTGTTGCTATCTAGATGCTATCTAGGCTATGGTAAATGAAGCTCTATAATACTTTTTTTAAATCAGATAGTTTAATCTTTGTTATGAATTTTTTCTAAGGCCCTTGTATTAAGGAAATAAAAGTTTGATGGGGTACAATGCAAACTCTACTCTCTACTGGAAAAAGTTAAATTGTTAAGATAGAAAACTTAGACTCCTGCTCTATAGCAGAGAATTCAATTAACTTGTCCTTTTTGATAAAAAGCAATGGGATTGGTTCAATTAACATATGCATCCTTTTATCAAAGTGGACTTTTATGAAATATTGGCAGGATTCCAAACAGAATTACTTCCTTGAATTCCAGACTTAACTATTTTTGACATGATAACCTCCCCCAATATAGTAAAATATTGATTATTTTCCTATACCTAATTAATGTGTTTGTTGTCTTAGTCAAACATAAGTCATGGAAAAAGTTCTTGGATTGCAAAGTGTTATTTATTTCATCCATCTTTTGCATGGATTTGAAAAAACTGACTTTCAAACGTTTTCATTTGTTCTTGACATATCCTATTACTCAAGCTTTTCAGTATTGCACCAATCATCTGCAAACTGAATATTTGCAATAATCACTCCAGTACATCTTTTTCCACATCAGGCAAAAAGAGCAGATAATACAACTTCATCATTTTTGTCCTAAGCCCCAGTAGCATCAATTGTCAAATTTCTCCAACCTTGATTCAATTTACTAAATTGCCTGGCTAAACTCTTTTGCGTAAGCTAATGTTCTGCAGAAGTCTTCAAGACTCAACTTACCTGGATAAGAATCTTTATTGCAAACTAGTTGAAGCTATTCCGAACAGTTGTTTTCTCACTGCCTCTGTAAGTGTGTAAATGCTTATTGAAGTCCATAATATTTTCTTCCCACAGATTAACAGGCTCTTTGTGTGCTGTTTAGAGGCCTTGAAGTTGAGTGGCTGTTGAGTGTTTGCATAACTGTCCACTCTAGCCTGAAAATCACTGGCTCTCAGCCTGCTTTTCACAGCATCAACACATTAAAAGCATTACTTGAATTACCTCCAGGATTCTGAAATATCCCTCACACCTGGGAGAACATGAAGCTGAAATGGGAGAAAAGATGGTTCTTTAAATAGAACTTTGGTATTCTTGTGAGACCCTGCAGCTTTCTCTGCTCAATGATCTATAAACTGAATAGAAATACAAACGTCCATGTTTTCCATTTCTGAAGCCCTATATTCATTTGGGTTCCAAACACAGAAGAAAAGCAATATGTCTTTATCGTACTCTATTGTATTCTAGGAGTATACATATAATCAGGTTTAATCCGTATTAAATTTATTTTTATTTATTTCACAAGACAAACCACTCCAATAAAAGCCAACTTTTAGAGACACTATTTAAAGTTTTATAACTTACATTAAAAATAAATAAGATTATGATTTAAATATAATAGCAATCCAAACAATCTATTAACACACCTAAACTGGGAATAAAAACACACTAACCCAATTCGGGGGAAGGGGAACTTTTCTCACAAAAGGGAATAATCATAATCATCAAAGGTGATTATTGGTGATGCTGCAGTGATTAGAATGCAGCATTGCTGGCAAACTCTGCCCACAGTCTGGAGTTCAATCCTGTCAGGGCTCGAGTTTGACTCAGCCTTCCATCCTTCCAAAGTCAGTAAAATGGGAACCCAGATGGTTGTGGGTAATATGCTGAATGTAAAACTTCTTTGAAAGGACTGTAAAGCACTGAATTGGTATATAAGTCTACAGTAAATATTATTGATATTGCTATAATATTCCAACCACTGAGGCCCTCAGAACAGTCACATTTTTACATAGTTACTAACACCAGGATTGAGGGAACCATTCCAATATTTGAAAGGATGCTATTCTACTTTATTGTAAGGCAACATTAATAGAATCTTACTAGTCTGAAAGTATTTCTACCTGCCCCCCATTCTCTTTACAGCCCAAGAACTAGGGAGGGTTTCTTCTGAGGTTTCCCCCACCTCCACATTCCTGCTGCAATTTAAACCTGCCTTTTATCTGACAAGTCCCTTGGCTCAGCCTTGTTGCCTATCTTCCAAAGTCATTCCACATACTATTACACATTCACTGCTGATATCTCTTGGGCAGCTCGCAGTTTGTGCTGGTGGGGGGACAGAGATCGACCCCGAGGCCCCTCACTTGTGGGGTGCCTCAGGGGTCAGTTCTCTCCCCCCTCCTGTGCAACATCTACTTGAAGCCGCTGGGTGAGATCATTCATGGTTCTGGGGTGAGGTATCATCAATACGCTTATGATACCCAGCTTTTCATTTCCACCCCGGACCAACCCAGTGATGCCCTTGACGTGATGTCCCGGTGCCTGGAAGCGGTGTGGGCCTGGATGGGGAGAAACAGGCTCAGACTCAACCCCTCCAAGACTGAGTGGCTGTGGATTCCGGCATCGCAAGTTCAAGAGGTCCCATCCTTTTGATGGAGGGGAGGCTTTGGCTCCCTTGGAAAGGGCACGCAATCTGGGTGTTCTCCTGGATTCACGGCTGTCTTTAGAAGATCATTTGACGGCTGTGACCAGGGAGGCCTTCGCACAGGTTCACCTGGTGCGCCAGTTGTGCCCTTTCCTGGACTGCAATTCCTTATGCACGGTTAGTCATGCCCTTGTCACCTCTTGCTTGGACTACTGCAATGCCCTCTACAAGGGGCTGCCCTTGAGGAGAACCCGTAGGCTTCAACTGGTCCAGAATGTGGCTGTGCGGATGGTTATGGGAGTACCTCGCTACTCCCATGTTACACCACTCTTGTGCGAGCTGCACTGGCTCCCGGTAGCCCTCCGGGTGCACTTCAAGGTGCTGGTCTTGACCTTTAAAGCTCTACATGGCTTAGGCCCTGGGTATTTGCAGAACCACTTTCTGCTGCTAGCATCATCCCAGCGCCCGGTGTGTTCCCATAGAGTTGGCCTCCTCAGGGTGCCGTCAGCCAGACAATGTCGGCTGGCGACCCCCAGGGGGAGAGCTTTCTCGGTGGGAGCACCGACCCTGTGGAATAATTTGTCCATAGAGCTCCGGACAGCCCCTGACCTCCGCTCCTTCCACCGCGACTTAAAGACGTGGTTGTTCTATCAAGTGGGCTATGGCTGACTGTTTTTATCGTTTTTATATTTGGTTTAATTTTATTGTTACCCTTTTTTAATGTGTTAATGTTGTATGTTTCTTGTTATGATTATGTTTTATATATGTCTCATTGTCCTGTAATTGTTTTTTATCACTATTTATGATTGTAAGCCACCCTGAGTCCCTTGGGAGAAGGGTGGCATAGAAGTTCAATTATAAATAAATAAATAAATAAATAAATAAATAAATAAATAAATAAATAAATAACCAGAAAACCTACCCTCCTTGTTATTTCTGAATAGGAAGAATTGTTGAGAAAAGCGTTTCCTGCAAATATCCAGGCCTTGGACCACAAAGTGCTTTAAATGTGACAACTAACAGCTGGAACTGCACCTGAAGGTACCCTGTTTCCCCCAAAATAAGACATCCCCTGATAATAAGCCCAATTGGGCTTTTAAGTGCATGGCAATAAGGCCAAGCACCTATTTCAAGGTTCAAAGAAATATAGGACAGGGTTTTATTTTCAGGAAAACACGGTAATTGGTAACCAGTGCAGCTTTCTAAGTGGTGTTATGTGGTCACATCAACGTATCAGTAGTTAGTTACTCAAGGTGCTGCCTTTAGAACCAGCTATAGCTTTTAATTACTTTTCAAGGGCAAATTCATTACAGTGCATTGCATAGTTAAAAGGGACACGGCCAAGGCATAGATTATTGAGATGAATGAATGAATGAATCTTTCCCTTCTAGGAGAGATCATAATGGATGCACAAGATGGACCTGTGGAAGGGCTTTCTTGGCACAGTCACCATCTGCACATCAACTGTGACTCCAAGAGGACAGCCAATTTACAAGCAAATTATATGTGAAAGAGCACCATCTTGTCCAAAACTAAGATGGTATTTTTGGGGGATTAAATTTCTTAAAAATTCAGATCCATTCTATCTTGCTGAAATTAAGCTTTACCTGGTTCGTTCCCATCCAGATTCTTATTTCTAACACTTGGATAATATTTCTACTGCCTCATCTGTTCATCACAGTCCAAGACTATGTTGCAAAGTACTCTGTGGACTTTCTCTGCATTTTAGGATCCAACACATCCCATATAATATTTTAGGATAAAGTTACGGTTATCCTCTCATGTCCATGGACTTGCTCATGTCCAAGATGCCTATTATATTCTCCACAATAGCTTTCTTGCCCATCGTTCCCTAATAGGGTTTAGCAACTGCTGGATGGCCATCTGAAAACATGGTTAAAGTAAGAAAAATTGGCCTTTTACCATTCTAATTGTCACACTTGAGACCCAAATATGATTTCTCATCTGTGTCCAGCTGGATTTGCTTTTCATTTTATGTCATCAGTGTTTTAGATATCGTTTTATTTGCTTCACGTTCCATAAACATGACTCTGGGTGACTAACCGAGTAAAAACAGCAAAAACAAATAAAATTTAAAAAGAGCAGAAATGGCATAAAAATATCAACCAATAACATTCATATATACTCTATGAAATGTAGCCCTTCGTTGTCCTTCTACTTAGGCTCCTAAGACCTCAGGAGACCTACCAACATAGCTTCAAGAAACTCTCTGAGTGCTCTCTGGAATCTGAGTAAATTCATTAGACTCCTAAGGTGGACTAATCAAGTAGATTCATCTTCCCTGCAGAAATTGATGACAGGGGTTAACTCAAAAGCAATCAGGAAGTGGTATGATCATGACAACAGAGGTTAATGCTCCTCAGTCCCAAAGTTGTGCCATAGGTGCCCTGAGACAAAAATTGGATGCTACCTGTTGTTTCCAATATGGCTTGGTTCAGGTGGCTATGATGGAATGAAAGAAAAAGGTGCTCGCAAGGAGACAATCGGAGAAAAAAGGCAGGCGCACCAAGTAGTTTAATGGTCCAAGAAAGAAACTTAGGAAGGACCTATCCTAATTGATTAAGCAGTTAAAAGTGACAGTGGAAAGTTTCTACTTTCAAATTTGCAAGAATAGAATAGAGTAGAGTAGAGTAGAGTAGAATAGAATAGAATAGAATAGAATAGAATAGAATAGAATAGAATAG
>JANHFM010002116.1:83156-98437 GCA_032468115.1 Grayia smithii
TTTACATTACAATTCATAATAGTAGCAAAATTACAGTTATGAAGTAGCAACAAAAATAATTTTATGGTTGGGGATCACCACAGCATGAGGAACTGTATTAAAGGGTCTCAGCATTAGGAAAGTTGAGAACCACTGTTCTAAAGGGTTAGCATAGTGGCTCAGTGGTTAAGACCCTGGGCTTCTTGACCGTCAGCGTAGGTTCAAGACCTGAGTGCATGCAATGAGATGACCTCCTGTCCTCGCCCCAGATCCTGTCAACCTAGCAGTTCAAAAGTATGAACACATAAGTAGATAAATAGGAACCATTAAGGTGGGAAGGTAACATTGTTCCATAACATTATGCTGGCCAATTGACAACAGAAATGTCTTTGGACAGCACTGGCTCAATGGTCTTGAAATGGAGATGAATACCGCCCCCCCATAGTCAGCAATGATTAGCAAAGTAAAATCCACAGGGACTCTTTTACCTAGTGTCTAACCTTTAAAGTTCCATCCTAACATGATTCTTTAAATAAAAAATAAAAAAGATTCAAACCATAGCATTTTTGTACAGAAAGAATCTTCTTTCAAATCCATCTGAATCTCTATTCTCTTTGTAACTTTCTAAATTTAACGTTGCAACCACCCTTCTCCTGTTTATTCCAAAATTTAAAAACCTACTATGTCTACATTCATGTCAGAAGCACCTACCAAGTCACTTCTGAGTTGAAAGGATTAACTGGTGACATTACAATTGCCAGGAAAGCCCTTCGCTTCGTGTTATTCTGTTATTTTTCTGTCACAGTAATACCTATTTATCTAAAGCCCTTAAATTTAAAACTTGTTTTGCTTTTTGAAGCAATTCTATTGCTATTGAAGGAATCACCCCAGTGCTGTCTGAAATTTATCAATCCACATATTCTTAATAGCTGAAAAGCAATTAAAAATCAATTTCCAAAAATGATTAGAAAAGGAAGTATGTAAACCCAGTGTCCATAAAGACACTGGCCCCCTTGAAACAAATGAGGCTTTCTCTAAGCCAGTGGGAAAGTGCTATCTTGGGAAGCAACTGTTTGGAGCACTTGTGTGATTTCAAGTCCTCTCCATGAGTAGCTCACAATCATCAACTCTTTTAGTGGAGCCATTTTCAGTTTTTAACTCCAGTAGTCCAGATATGAAATTATTTAAAATGTATATCTTCTTCTCTTTCCTATCCTTTTCCTTTATTTACTAAATGCAGTAATCAATATCTTGCTTGAACATCACACTGCTGATCTCCAGAATAATTAAGCACTCATGGATGTCTGAAATAGTATCAGTAATACCAAGTTTACTATATTCTCTCATAAACAACATTGTTCTAAATAGAAGAAAGCATTCTATTAAACTATCCATTTTTTCTTCCTGCATCAACCTTTCTGTATCAGTGAAAGCATGTAATAGGAACATTCCTAACACCAGTTGTGGTATATAGAAAATTTGACTTGGGGTTATTTTTATACCCTAAACAGTACATCATAAACAATGTGTGCATAATGTAGGAAGAGCAGCTGTTCTTTTTAATTTTCCTTTTTTTCCTTAAGATTAAAATTATTTAAAGCTTTGGAAATGAAAGTGAGCAATTCACTTTTGAAAGCATCATTTTCTTTCCAGCCATTATCTCTGACAATCCAGCAGCTAATAAACTTTATCATTTCTTTCGCAAGTAGTTCTTTATAGTATTGAAAGCTTTCTTACCCACAAGAGCTTACAAAACTAACTCTCAGAACTTGGTGCTTATAAAATGCATTTCCTTATTAGGTCAGGATAATACAAGTATAAGCCTCCAGGTGAACCTTTAGGCATTTAAATTGGATTGGTAGCTGAATCTTTAAGCCAACAGAGAGAAGATGCTAAAACCTCAAATATGAAGAGACTTCATATTTAAAAAAATAACAAATCCAAAAATAACATGTTAATCCAGGACCAAAATGTTAGCAAGCCATGCCTCCAAGGGGCAGCCATTCCATTTACCACTGTGAAAGTCATTATGATGTGTTGGAATGGAGAAAAGTACCACATATCTTAAAATCTGTAGTAGTTCAGAATAGAGAATATCATCCTTTAAATAGCCAAATTTTGACTTTTCATGCTATACCATAACCAAATAAATCCCTATATAACTAGGACTTGTCCTATCTGTAACCTCTCCTATATTTTAAACAGCTTTTGGTTGTATTTTCATTATGCCTATAAGGCTTGCATTATCACTTCTCTAAACTCTAAACATTCTGAAATGTTTATTTTTCTTTCCTTGTACTTTTCAAATATGTGAATGCTGTTTTATTAATATATTTTAATGTCTGCTCTACACATTTTTGTATTTTTGAAAAATCTTTTCATGTGCAAAACATCTAATTGACACAAGAATTATTCCATGATGCTTCACTAATAATATTTTATGTCCTCTTGAATGCTAGACACTTCTCCAAATGTTAATTAATCCTTTTGCAATGTCTGTTAAATGATCAGCCATAAGCTTCAGAGGTTTGTTCATGATTATTTCCGGACAGCTCAGTTTCAAATCAGTATTTTCAAGTCAATCAATGCACACATTTTTCTTAGGTTAATTTCTGTAGCATTCTAGATCTCATTTCTCTGTTCTTGTCAAGCATGGTTATTCATAACTTCTTTTAATTAAATGACTTGTTCTCGTCTATAGGTGGCCTTTTATTTGATGCTTTTCCTGTCAGTGTCTTACATCCCAACTGTATTTATTTTGTACCTGAATTCATTTGATACAAAAGAGAACAGTACATGGCATTCTATTTTTTTTTTTAAATGTTGGACTAATTCCATTCCAGCTGACCCATTTTTAAATCCAAAGTGCTCCTCTCCATCCTGCTCAAATTCCATTCAGATCACATATTCCCTTTAAGTCCTTCACCCCAGAAATGTTTTTATTCTCTGAGAAGTTATATCAAAAGCTCCAATTTTGACTGAGAAAATTATGTTCAGAGCATTCAGGTAATTTATTTCTTAAAATCTATTAGTACCATTGTCTAAAGTCTCTCCTATAGAAATTCAAGTCTGATATTTTGTGTTAAAGACATGAGAAAATGACATGAAAAGCATCCTGCTAAATCAGAGTCTAAGCCCATCCAATCTAGCTCTCTAGGTCAAAGATGCATTTCAGTAGTTCATAAACCTTGGCTCAACAGCAGTAATCCTTCCCACTGTTGCTTCTAGCAACAAGTATTTAAGGGACAGTATTGTGATTCAAGAGGTAGTAAACAGCCATCAAAATTAGTAGCCACTGATATGCTAGTTCTCCTTAAATACCTCTGATCTCCTTTTAAAAGCATCCAAATGAGCTTCCATTACTAAAACACAGTGAATTCCCCAAATCTTGTGTTATGAGAAAAAGTGAGATTGCTTCTGTTTATCTTGAATGTCCTTGTATTAAATTTCAGTTCTAATTTTCTGAGAGAGGAAGAAAAGCATGTATCTATATTAACATTGTAATGCCGTGATTTTATATAACTTTACAATGCCTCCTCCTTGTCCCATTACTTCACACATTTCTACCTAAAAAGCCCTGTTGCCACAGTCTATCATCAAAAGAAGTTGCTCAAGTCACTTAATTATTTTGATTGTTTGCTTTTCTAGTCCGATATACAATTTATAAGGTTTCTGACCAGAACTATTTACATTGCGCCAAAGGCGGTCTCATTATGAATTTGTACAAGGAGATTATTATATTTGCAGTTCTGTTTTTAGTTCCCTTCCTAATAATGCCAAGCATGGAATTTGCCTTTCTTTGTAGCAATTATACTCTGAGCTAACTTTTTATCAGGTTTACTATAATTCCCAGAATCCATCAGCACCAACTCAGGTCAAATTAAGTATAAGAGGAATTTCTGAATCTCTTGATGTGATCATCATCATCATCATTGAATAATATAGTTTGAAAAGCAAGTAAAAAGAATCGCATCTTAGCCTTGTGTTCTTGGGTCATTCAAGTTCTAGCCAGGGACCTAGAAATCTGTCCTAGTTGTTGTTGTTGTTGTTGTTGTTGTTATTGCTAAGGTGCATTTGTTTAACCAGAACTACAATTGCCATTTTGAAGTCAATTTATTTAGAAGAAGTTCTTTCACAATCTTATTTTTATTTTATCATCTTAAACAAACAAGGCTAATTTATTCCATAGTAATCATTCCATATATAAAAATGGAAAACTTCCATTCCTAACAGGTACAGGATGCCACAGTGGGTGATTCCAAACAGACAATTTAAAAGGAGAGCTATCTATTTATATCTACTTTAATGTATTTTAATGGTTTTCTGATCCATGAGGCCACCTGTCTCTTATCCAATGCCTGGGTTTTGTCCAAGAGCCTTTGATGACAGAATTATCAAAGGCTCTGTTTTTTGAAAACCTAAAATACAGCATCTATTGGATTTACAGGCTTGTTGACACCATCAGAAAAATGTAGCTTAGTGAAACTAGGTTTAGCTTTACAAAAGCCATGCTAGTTTCTTTTCAGCAAAGTTAAAGCTTTCTTCCTGCTTTATTTCTCTTCAAAATTATTTCTATTCCACAGGATTTCTAAAAGATCTGTATCTATGTTCTTGGACTTCAAATCTTCCATTTTAGCTTGGAAAATCCTAGCACTGGCATATAAGGACCTCCATCAACTCTCCCTTTTAGATTTCCTGTGGCACATTCCATCTCAAATTTGACTTTGACTGCAGTGATTTCTCTGAATATTTACCACAACAAATCATCTTCTTCAGGAAATAATTTTTCCAGAATTAGCTCTTTCCATCCTGCCAACTTTTTCCTGGGATCAATTTAAAAAAACTGTTCTTTCCCATTTTTCATTTTATGTGCCCACCTGCCTTGTATATACCTAATTCAAGTGCAGCATGTCCATTTTCTCCAGACCTGCCCTGTCCCTTAAAGAATTCCAATAATTCATAAATCTAAAACATTTCTACTGCCTCATTAATGCACTGAGACTATTCAGCTCTGCCTTATTCAGTGCTGTCTATAGGAAAAATATCATTACTAACAAATCAATTGTGGCATCCTGGTTTAAACCAACTGCTTAACAACATAAATGGAACATCCAACATCTTCATTAGTCTTTCTTGCAAGAACTACCTAACTGAACAGTGTGTAATGTCTACTATTTTTATCCTATCAATCTATGTGTACTTCTAATAATAGTCCAAACCCCACATATAGTAACCATCACAATCTAAAGGTACATCCTTGATGTGACAAGATAACTATTCATTCTTCAAGGACTGGATTCTAAGATCCTCTTTTTTGAATTACATCCTCCTACCTGTGAATTTGCTTTCAAGACTTTATAACTAAAGCCAGATGCTGCTATTTCAATCCACTCAGTACAAAACATAATCATGCTGGCAATATGATTGCATACTTGTAATTATTTGTTAAGGGTTATTTTGATGGACAGTCAAGTAACTTAAAGTATCAAGACAAAAGAGGGTCAAATATTCTGCCCTCCTCACTGCTGCAAATGTGCACAGATGCTTAATTTACAGGTCTGCTTGACTGTAGTTTATAAAGAATTATTGATGTTTTGTCCCTAGATACTTTTTGGTTTAAGTATCAGTGCAGCTACTGACTGCTGATGTTAAATATAAATAGGGAATTCTAAAATCTTTAAAAAAAGCTTTTGATATTTCAAAAGGGATTCTATGTTATAAAATTCTTTTCCAGTAAAAAGTATGTGATCCAGAAAAATTAAATCCATTGCTCTACACAAGAGCATTTAATAGATGATGTCTACTTGAAATACTTAAAGCTTGTATATTGTCTGTGTTTGGGAAAGAAAGAATTTAAGTCAGTATATATCGTTCTTTTTACATATTCATTATATCTTCACAGAAATCCTGAAAGGTGAGTTGGACTGAAATAAGAAATGCCATACAGTAAAGGAGAATATCTGTAGCTCAGAGTTGAAATGCGGATTGTTTGGTGCTTCTCTGAACTTGGTTCTCTTGGAGAAGTTCTCTCGGAGAAGTTGTATTGCCCAATAAAACTTCTCCAAGAAAGCAAGTGTTAGTAATCATCAGTGCTAGAAACTTTTGCAAGAAAGCAAGTGCTAATAATCACCACTAGAACTAGTAGTTACTACTAGTACCATAGATTAGATAATGAAACATCTGCAATAAAACAACCAAGCTCAGAGAGCACAAAGGATCCTCAACAAATGTCATAAAATGAATTTTTAAGATTAAGCTGAGATTCTCTCTGTTTTAATCTTTGAGTTTAATTGCATATGCTTCTTTTTTAGACAGCAGAGGTTTTGAATGAGAAACATATAGATCTGACTAAATAGCAGTTAAAAATGAACTTCCTTTTTCAGGAAATCAGAGCTTGTGGTGTCAAGTGTAAGCAAGTATTTAAGAAGGTACAGTAATAAGCCTAACCACAGGGATCAAGAAGCTTGGACAGAATGAATGGGCCTGCTGCCAACTCTACAGATGCTGTGGTGCACAAATATTCTTCAGTAACACTTAGAAAAGAAACCATGGCCAACATGAACTCGTATCTAATTTTCTCAAATTAGATATAATATATAAATTCACATTAATGTTGATGAAATCTACTGCATGTGAACATATATGTTCTGTTGATTATAACGTTTGATATGATGGATATTAAATTTAAATACATACTAGAACTGTCCACAAGGAATTCAACTGTGAAACCAATTCAGATTTGATTTAGCTTGAAATCATAGGAGTACAGCCACAACTTTAAACAGTCCATTTTTTGGGAACAATTAGATTTCTTCTCCATAAATAAGTTCTCTTAGATAGATCCATCCAATTACACAATTTTATAAATACTTTGCCACAATTTCATATGTGCTGCACAGTTAGTTTTTGTTTAGCAACTGCAGATGGGACTGGCAACTCAGTCCTTAAGTGAAGCACTTGCTAACTAAAAAAATCATACAGCCACAACTGGCTTACGATTTTACACAGGACAACACATACTGACTGGTGAACATGAGACCAAGAATAGAGACAGAGACATTGTGAAGGTCCTAATTGTGGACATTGATCACAAAGCAACTTTTTCAGCACTGTTGTAACTGAATAATCACTATCCAAAACGGTCATTAAGTGACAATTACCTGTAGAAAATTATCACTCATAGACATTGAGAATAAAGTTAACATACTGTACACCAGGGGTGTCAAACTGGCGGTCTGGGGGCCAGATGCGTCACATGCATGCCACACTCATCACAGCTACATGAAGGAAAAAACATCACGATACCTCACATGACGGCAACATGACGCTGCAAGTTTGACACTCATGCTATACACGATAATCGCAATCTACTCACTAAGGGCATTTTCAGGCAGCACCTTTTTTTAATTCCCCAGTCCCTCTAAAGCAGATTGATATAGTTTACTTAATAATCTTCATTCTTGCCAATTTGGGATTGTACAAAAATACAAAAATAAATAGTACAGGTAGTCCTCGACTTATGGCTACAATTGAGCAGAAAATTGCTGCTGTTGAGATATTTGTGAGTTTTTCCCCATTTAATGACCTTTTTGCCACAGTTGCTAAGTGAATCACTGTAGTTATTAAGTTAGTAACTTAGTTGTTAAGGGAATCTGGCTTACCCATTGACTTTGCTTGTCAGAAGGTCATAAAAGTTGATCAGATGACCTTGGGACACAGCAATTGTCTTAAATATGAACCAGTTGCCAAGCATCAGAATTTTGATATTGCAAAGGTCGTAAGTGTGAAAAATTGTCGTAAGTCACATTTTTCAGTGCCATTGTAACTTTGAATGGTCACGAAATGAACTGTTATAAGTCGAGGACTACCGGTTCTCTTTTCTCTTTGATCTGTCCAATAAGAGCATGTGAAAAGTCTACTTTGACTGAATCCTACAATAATATCCATCTCTATGTGACACAAATATGCCTTTGTTCTAAGTATTTATGTGTATTTATTTCTTTAAAAATAAATCTGAGTATTTCTCTATCAAGCTATTGTTCTTTTTGTGTTAAAATCCAAGTGATAGCATACAGATGGCATGATGTCATATAATTGATGTTAGAATTAGTTTTCTGAATACTTTTAATCATGCTTGTAAGATGCATCAGTGATTAAAATAGTTGCTATTGTTAAGTTCTGGTCAAGATGCAAAATGTAAAGCTTCGGAAACTGGAATTCATGAAAATGACACTTTTATGACATCATTTCTACTCTGCTGGTGGTTCTAAAACACCTCATCCCCACTCTCCATTTTACCTGTCCAAGTGTTGCAGTCCCTCTTTCCTAAAACAGGCATTCTCAATACACTTGATGGAAAGGCAGCAAAGGAACGTACAAATTTGCTTAATAAATAATAAAATAAATTTAAGTATCCTCTGTAATTTCATTCTCTCATCACAAAGAAAAACAAAAAATAAACAATGGAAGATTCTCCCATATAACAAGATTAGCCCAAAATCTTTAAATTGAGAATTTGAACCAATCTTGTTATATGGGAGAATCTCCCATGGTTTATTTTTCATTTTCAAAGTGATTTGTCTGAGTGCTTCATCTATTCTATTGCTATCTTTATACCAGTGGTGTCAAACTCACATTATCATGGTGTTGTCACGTGATGTATCATGACTTTTTTCCTCTTCGCTAAATCGGGCATGGGTGTGGCCAGTGCGTGATGTATCCAGCCCACAGGCCACAAGTTTCACACCCCTGCTTTATATTATTACAATAACAATTATAATACACTATTACTATAACAATGTTTATACCATTACATATAGTACTTGGCTTTATACTACTGCTATTATGCATCAACATTTCTTTCTTAAACCCAGGCTCCTCTCTGAGATTTCTTCTTTTTTTGTTAACTGCCAGCATGTAAAGCATCTTTTTTCTATTGTGCTTTGTCTTATTGAGCCGCTATACTCCTTTTCATCTCTTTTGGACCATACAATTCTTCTGAAGGAAAAAGTACATTCTTTTCTTTGGCTAACACTGCAGGAGTGTCCAACATTGGCGAATTGAAGATCTGTGGACTTCAATTCCCAGTATGTTAGTTGGGAAATTCAGGAAGTTGAAGTCCACGTGTCTTAAAATTGCCAATTTTGGATACCCCTAGGCTAGTGTAGGGGTAGTTTACTAGTTCCGAAATGCACGTCATCTCCCACACTAGTGTGAAGGGTGCAGCTTTATTGGCACCTCTGCTGTGCTCAAGCTGGAGAGAAGGCTTCAATGTCAGGGAAAGGAGGCAGCACAGGTGCCTTCAATTTTGCTAAACAGTTTGCTCTTCCGCAATCATATTTCATTGAAAAGTAAATGTATGTTAATCTTATGCTAATTAATTGACACTGTGTTAATGTACTGGATACAGTTTGTAATTTAGCACTAATTAGAAGCCTTTAGCTAAAACATCGGCAGGAGTGAAGTTCACTTGGACCACGAAGACCAAGCTGATTGATATTTACTTTGCAGTAGTTCCAAAGAGATTATTCCTAAAGAACAGCTGAAACTAATGGCAATATTATCACTGACCCCAAAAGAATTTTGGCTATAGATCATGGCTAACATTGAAATTGACCCTTGATACTAACAGAAATGGAATACCTAAGTATTCACTAATTTTTTTTTCTTTAAGGATTCTGTTTACAAGAGTTATTTGTTTTCCTAAAAGCTATTTTTTACATAATCCAAGCAAGAACTCAGTCACTGAAAACATTGGCTGTTTGCACTAAAATGTTTTTATTCCAACTGTGACTGCTGTTTGCTTTTTTGGATCACCAACATCATCTCAGCCTCTAAAAGAAACAATACAAGATGCCTCAATAAGCAGCCAGAATAGATTTAAATTTTATTAAGATTTACTAAATTTAATCATAAGCCTTATACTTGCTTGTAAATTGGAAGCATATGAAAGAACAAACACAAGGTAAGGTAGGTCAGGTCTAGCAAGACAATAAGAGGAGTATTTTGAAAAGAGAAAAAATAGGCAGACGGAAGACTTGGAATATGAAAAAATATACAAATAATAAAAATCAGCTTTTATGAGAGGAATCGCAATAGCATATATGGCTAAGGAAAATAAACAAAAAAGGCAATGACAGAAAAATTTAGAAGAGGAACTTAGTAGATTTGAGAAAGAATTACAAAAGGAACTACAAAAACGAGAGTTGAAACAACAAATAGATGTAATCAAACATAAATTAAATACTATCAAGAAGGAGAGCTTGGCTCAGCAAATAAAAAGTATTAAACAATTTTTTTTTGAAAATGCAAATAAGTCAGAGCACTGTCTGGCGTATAGATTGAAGAAACAGAGGGATAAAAGATGGATTAATAAATTACACAATGGCGAGGGCAAATAAATATACCAAAATGAAGGGAAGGGAAATGTGGCCTATTAGTTCTTTAAAAATTTGTAAGAAGACAAAGAAAAGATAGGTGAAAATAAGATTTTGCAACATCTTCAGAAAACAGGATTGCCTAAAGTCTCGGTAGAATTTAAGGATATGTTGAATAAAGACATAACATCATTAAAATTATTGGAGGCAATTAAAAAACAAAAAATTAATAAAACACCAGGCCCTGATAGACTGCCATCAGAAATGTACAAAAACCACCAGGAGATATTAAGTCCAATATTGTTAGAGATATATAACAAAGTCCTAAATGAAGCAAAGATCCCAGCCTCATGGAAAGAAGTGACAATTACATTGGTTCCTAAGCAAAATTCTGATTTGACATTTATTAAAAATTACATTATTAAATTCGGATTATAAATTTTTTATGACGATTATGGCTGAAAGATTAAAGAAATTCTTAGAAAACTTTATCCATTCTGACCAAAATGGCTTCCTGCCCAGAAGGCATATAAGGAATAATATTAGGATCATATTAGATATTATAGAATATAATGATTTCATAATGAGTAGCAGATGGTATTAATATTTGCCGATGCGCAGAAAGCTTTCGATACTGTCAAATGGGAATTTATATTAAATCAACTAAATTCCATGGAATTTGGGGAAAAGTTTATAAGGATGTGCAGAGCAATTTATTCTGAACAAGAGGCTAAAGTGTTAATGGGAAGACAACGAATAATAAAAGGTACAAGACAATGTTGTCTTATATTGCTGCTATTGTTTATATCATCATTAGAGATCTTGACTAGAGTAATCTGAGAAGATAAACAAATTAGAGGTTTAAAAATTAGAAAAGAAACTTTCAAAGTAGAGGCTTTCGCAGATGATCTTGTCTTTATTATTGAAGAGCCCATGAAGTCTTGCGTATGGCTGATGGAAGAACTGGAAGAATATGAAGAGGTAGCAGGCCTAAAGATAAATAAAGACAAAACAAAATGTTAGTAAAAAAACATGACAAAAGGGCAAAAAAAAAAGAACTGGGGAAAAAAATGATATTCAGATAACAAAAAAAAATTAGATACCTGCTTCAATTGACTTCAAGATGCATCACACTTAAAGAAGAGAACTATGATAAACTAATTAAACAAATTAAAACCAACTTAGAAAGATGGAAAAAGTTACAACTCTCCTTGATGCGGAGGATTGCTACCATTAAGATGAATGTTTTACCAAAAATATTATTCTTATTCCAATGTATACTAATTCGGCTAAAAAAAGATTTCTTTATAAATTTGAATTGAACTATATGGAAATTTATATGGCAGGGCAAAAAACCAAGAATTAAATTGAAATTACTACAGGATGCAAAAGAAAGAGGGAGATTCGGCCTTTCAGATTGGGAAAAATATTACCAAGCAGCGACTTTGGTGTGGCTACGCGATTGGATACACCTTAAAAATAGAAGATTTTTGACACTGGAAGGCCACAATCTGCAAATAGGGTGGCATGCTATTTTCTGGAAGGAGAAGTACAAAATTCACTAGTACTTCCAGAGGCACTACATTAGACAGGCACTCTTAGATACCTGGATTAAGACTAAAAAAGGTAATTATATGGAAGTCCCTAATTGGATATCAGCATTAGAAATGCTCACACATTCGAATTTCACTAAATTAGGAGGGGTTGTCATATATGAAGAAGTATTAATTGATAAAGGAGAATTGAAAACTAAGAATAATTTAAAGGAAGAAGGAATTGAATTAGAATGGTGGGCATATCTACAAATACAATCTAAATATATGAAGGACAAAAAGGAATGGGGTATAAAAATAGAATCAACAGAATTGGATAAAATTTTACTAAATACGGAGGGAAAGGTCATTAGGAAACTATATCACTATTTATTAGAACGAGACATGTTAGAAGAGCAAGTAAAGGAGACTATGATAATCTGGAGCAAATATTTTGGTTACAGTATTGATTTGGACAATTGGCAGAATTTATGGTGAAAAAACATAAAAATTATGTTAACAACCTCATACAAAGAAAACTTGTATAAGATGTTTTACAGGTGACACTTCCCACTCACAAGATTGGCAAGAATTAGTAAAAAATACTCTTCAACATGTTGGAAATGTGAAGTGGTCCCAGGGACCTTTTACCATATGTGGTGGGAGTGCCCAAAGGCTAAAAGTTTTTGGCAAATAAAGGGTTGGCTGGAAGAGATTAAAAATAGAAGTTAAACCGGAATTTTTCTTATTAGGAATAACATAATAACATAAATATAACAAAAATGCAACCTATTTAATATTATATATATTAATAGCAGCAAGAATAGCATTTGCCCAAAAATGGAAGAGTAAAGAAACACCTTCGGAAGAAGAAGTGCTATTTAATCAAAAATCCTTAATTTAGCAGAAATGGACAGACTTACTTCAGAGCTCAAAAATAAAAGTGAATCAACATATTATGAAATGTGGACTAAATTTTATGAATGGTTGGACACAAGGAAGAATGCCAAGATGAAGGTGTAGTGAATGTCTATAAATATGTATGTCAATGTATGTTAAACTTGTGAGATATAATTTTATTGAGTATAGATATAGCTGTTGAGGAACTACTTTGTGTACTTGACATGTAAGAAGTAATGTAAATTTGTATGAAGATTAAGAAATATTTATTAGCTTAAATTTGACGATGTTAAAAAACAGAGATGTCAAACCATGTCCATTATTTTTTTAATTTGAATTACTAATAAAAACGTTTTTTTAAAAAAGAATATGAAAAAATATAACTGCGAAAATTCAAAATGGCAAACTCTGAAAGCAGAAACATTAGGGAAATATTGTCAACTGATTAAGTCCAAAGATATCTGTACAGTTATGTCTTCTCAAAAAAAGGGAGAATACCTCTGGCTAATCTTGTGTACTTCTATTCATGTGAGACAGCATTTCATCTTCACTAGCCAGTCCCAAGCACAAATCTATCTATTTAGGAAAACCTTATAATTCCTAATTCTGCAGCCCAACCAACATAGCTACACTAGTTTATGTTCTTTTGCACTGTTTTTAGCAGTGCAACTTCTAGTCAGACTAAGTACTAAACTGGCAGTGGACAACACTACTTTGTCCTAACAAGCATGAGACTGCTGGCTAAAGTTATAATCACATGTTGATTTTTATACTTATCTGAGACTCATCAAATTTACCAAATGTTAGTTTATAGTACACGGTACTCTATAAAATTCTTTGTGTGTTTTTATATTTGATCAGAAAAGAAATGAGAGAAACTAATCTTGTATCTTACTGTGTATTCCATAATTCATTTCTCAATATGTAGTGATAGATTACAGCCTTTATTTGCATCAAGTAATCAACAGCTTCATTTTCAATATTAAGTAATATGAAGATGAAGATGAAGATTCAAGAATATTCATCAATAATGACCCCTAGCTTCATTTGGATTTATCCATTGTGTATAGCTGTGTTGGGTTTAACAATAGAATTGCTACTAAGTCTCAAGATACTGCTAGAAATTAGAGCTCTTTTATCTGTTATGCAGAGCCAGTGTGGTGTAGTGGTGAATGCATTGAGCTGTTTAATTGTCAATCCTATGTTTCTGTGAAAAGGTCTTAAGTAGTTAAATTAACAACTAGCCATGTAAAACAAATTGTTGGGAATTGTGTTACCACTATAATTAGATCCAAATATTTTTCCCTTGAGGACATCTGACACAGGGCAAGATTAGCATTACAGTAAATAAAAGGAGGAGAAATTTGTTTAAAAGAAAAGCACTGGTTTTTCATATATGAACTGCTTTAGGTGTGAGAGGTTTTATGTTCCATAAGTTACTTTTAAACATATGACATTTAAAAAAAAATAAAAATCCAATATTTGAGCATAAACTGTTTAGAAGATTGTAATATCTGGCTTTTTAATGTTATAAAAATAAAAGTTATGCAGCAATTACCAAGAATTGGCTACATGTTCCACATGTTCTCTTTATGAAATTTATTTTCATCCAAAAGAAATTATATGTGAACAATAGATACGATATAAAGAACATTTCCCAACCTAAATTTTCAACCTGTTAAATGGGGGGAGAAAAAGCAACAGTTGAACCTTTGACTATTATGAAAGCTAAAATAACCAAATAATTATTAGCCATTAGTCAATTGTATTTGAACATTTTTCCTAAAGATTTTTCTGCTCTAATTAGCTTCTGTATTTAAATTAAGCAAAATTTATAGGTAGTACTCGATTTACAATACAACAGTTCATTTACTGACCATTCAAAGTTATACCAGCACTGAAAAAAGTGACTTATGACCGTTTTTCACACTTATGCTCATTGCAGCATCCCCATGATCAAAATTCAGACACTTGCAATTGACTCATGACAGTTCAGTGTCCAGGGGTCACATGGCCCTTTTTTATGACCTTCTGACAAGCAAAGTCAAGGGGAAGCCAGATTCACTCAACAACCGGTTACTAACTTAAAAACCACAGTGATTTACTTAAGAACTGGGACAAGAAAGGTTGTAAAATGGGTCAAAATTCACTTAACAAATGTCTCACTTAGCAACAGAAATTCTGGACTCAATTGTGATTGTAAGTTGAGGACTACCTATTTAGAAATACCTCTGTTGATGAATAATTTAGAATTACTGGGTGTTAAGACTTAGGTAAGCTCTGTTGATATAAGCATCAACCATGAGTTTAAACTTTAGACCAGCTTTTCCCATCAGTTACTCATTTATTTATCTAAGTTTATCTAAATTTATCAAAGATGTTTCCTGGGGTCTCCCCAAAGTGCTGGAAGTGTGGGGAGATAGGAACTTACTTTCATGTTTGGTGGACATGTCCCCGAGCAGCTAAATTTTGGAAAGGTGTACAGAATTGGCTT
>JANHFM010002116.1:115088-125539 GCA_032468115.1 Grayia smithii
ACCAACACTAATTGCAGGCATCTGGAACTAAGCTGAGCACTTAGCCAGAGCACTAATTAAGTGCGCCACCGAGGCTCTATCCTTATCCTAATGTCAAAGGAAATACACGGCAAATTAATAGGAAAGTCATGGCACACCATAGAATTAAGATACCGAGGTTGGCCTTTCTTTGATTTTATAACAGTCGATCAGTCAAATCTGTAGACACGATATACACAGTGCAAGAGTGGTATTCACTTACTTTCCCTACCGGTTCGAAAATGTGAGCATGTGCTCACATACACTTGCTTCGCTGGCACAGGCTTTGTCCACGCATGCGCCCACCCTTCCATGTATGTGCTTTGGTTGCTTGTGCACCTTTCGCGCATGCGACGGGCCTCAAAAATGTGCCTAAATAGGAGAGCATAGAGCCAGGGCTGGTGGGCAGACCACCTTGCAATTTCTACTACCGGTTCGGGTGAATCGGACTTAACCAGCTGAATACCACCTCTGACACAGTTTGACAAAACTTACATTCTCCTGCTACCGTGTTTCCTCAAAAATAAGACCCTGTCTTATATATATATATATTTTGAATCCCGAAATAAGCGCTTGGCCTTATTTTTGGAGATGTCTTATTATTTTGGGGCTCATGGACAGTGGTGGGTTTCAAAAAATTTTACTACCGGTTCTGTGGGCGTGACTTGGTGGGCGTGGCAGGGGAAGGATACTGTAAAATCTCCCTTCCCACCTCACTCCAGGGGAAGGTTACTGCAAAATCACCATTTCCTCCTGATCAGCTGGGACTTGGGAGGCAGAAAATAGATGGGGGTGGGGCCAGTCAGAATTTTTACTACCGGTTCTCCAAACTACTCAAAAGTTCCGCTACCTGTTCTCTAGAACTGGTCAGAACCTGCTGAAACCCACCTCTGTGGCACTTCAAATATAGGGTTGATAGAATTTCCAGTGCTAAGTGTCCTAGTTGTAGCTGCTTGAAGAAATCCACATTAGGAGGAAGAAGCAGAAAGACAAAACAAAATGCCAGTGTGGTTATCTTGTCACCTTGCATTGTACCAAGGCCTCCCATTTTTTCTACATCAGAAGCATCCAGAAGTGCCTGAACAGCTATGCTCTAGTAGTGCATTGAACGTCAAGCAGAGTGGGATTATTGGGAAGAAATTAGCTACTGCTCCTTTCAAACTGAACTGAACCAGTTAGAAAGCACACCTAATAAAATTCAAACAGTAGTCAAGGATCTTAGACATTTTTAAAAACTAAGAAAGTAACCAATTTAAAGATTTGATAATTTGCCATTATGGAACACATATTTCAACCATATGCTTTCATAAAAATATTCTATTGTACTTTTTCTTAACATTTTACAAAGGTCATTGCAACATCATTTTCCTTCTCACATCTAGTTCTCCTTTGAACTTTAATAACGAACATAAAGTTCTGCTTAGATTATCTCAGTGACCCTTAGACTTTATTATATTGAAAATCATAAACTACATCCAAAGAACTATAAAAAGGATAGAATTACAGTTCATTCTTTTTGGAGCACACCATTTCATATTCCATAGCTAAACTATCCTTGGATTTAATCACCTAGCAGCAATGCCAGCCGATTACAACGGAACATGGGAAATGGTATTAAATGAAAACTTTGAAGGTTACATGATTGCTTTAGGTAAGTATAAACTTAATTCAAATGATTAAGTTCTATCTTTACAATACAAGAAGGTACTTTGAACACAACTGCTTAAGCATGTATTAAAATGTATAATCAGAGATCATTCAAATATTTTTAAAGCAGTGCTTTACCTCCCATGGAAGGCATATGAATCCTTCAACTTACTTTATTTTAGACCATGACCAGCTCATATGCATGCAAAGTAGCATAGATTAACATAAAATAATTCAAAACCTAAAATTACAATCTAAATTTATGTACACTGTTCATAAGTTTTAACATTGCCAATCAAGGCAACAATAGTAAATTATTCTTTCATACTACAAAGCACCATGCATCAAGTGACCATTTTTATGTATACCTCTGCCAAATACGAAAATGGCTTACAAAAATGGGATCAGCTTCAAATTGGGTGATAAGGGATTTCTACTTATTTTTATGGACTGTAGACCTTATGAGACTATATTCTATTGATTCAATATAATAATGGATTCTTGTCTAACAGGAGAGAACATGAAAGTTGTGCCAAGATGAGAATAGGTGTGCATTCACTCCTGTAATTTTCCCATATGCAAGAATCTTGACTGCATTAATTGTGAAAGTGTTTTTCCGTGTTTTTCCGTGTTTCTCTATTTCTACTCAACAAAACCATTAAGAGTTGGGTGGCATACAAGTTTAATAAATTAAAACACAGCCAAAACATAAGAGAATTCTGGGAAATAACAGAAACCCTTCTTTTCGCTACACAGATTTGATCAACTTTCTAACAATAGCAGAAATATGGCCCTGAAAATATAACATTTCCCATCTATGCTTCAAGAGTACATTAATTAAGAAACATTTAAATGTTCAGTAAAATGTATTCTACCAGTATTTAAGATTAGTGCAACTCTGATTGCAATGCCAGGGACAGAAATGGGATAGTAATTCTCCCCCAATAACACATATATTTTAAGAATATATTCTGAGAGCAGATCTCTATCCCAGGTATTTCTCAGGTATAGCAATCATAGGATTGTGCAAGTAATACATTGACATCTGGGTCTTAAACCTTATAATATTTTCAATATTATCAGCACAACAACTCAGCTGTTAGACATTGCATTATGCCTTGTATTCTCTCATACAACAGATCTAATCTTAATTGAGTAATCTAAAGATTATGGTTGCCAGATTTTAAAAAGAAAAAAGGAAATCAGTAGCATTGCTGCATGGTAGAGTTGTTCTTATTCATTTCACTTTCTACCTAATTATGAATTGCATATATAAACTCTGATTTACTGTAATAGCATATGCACGTGCACTAAGGGACATCAAACAAACAGACGAAAATTACTGTTAGCATTGAACAGATGGTTGGTATATTAACAAAACTAGTCAACTGTTAGGAGTTTCTAGACTAAATATGAGCTCTAATTCTCAGGCTGTCAGTTCTAAAGAGTGCTGAGTTTCAGATGTACAACTCCTGCAGATAGTGCCAGCTTCAGTGGGGCAATCATTTTGCAAAGGTTGTCTTTTTATTATACATGTTGCATATACTTTCCTCTGAACCGTAACCAGGCAGTGATATATTAGTATTACATCCTCACTTCATTAATGACTTCTGTGACAGTTTTTTCTTATATATAGTTACATTAATTGCAATACAAATAAGTACACTAGTATAACTATCAGTGTCAATATTTTCAATATTTTATCATATTTATGTATTCCTTTTTTACTCTCACAAGAAAGTAAAAAGGAATATAACATAACTGTGCATCAGAATAGGAAATCTGGGGTAAAATTAAATTAAATGAAAATGAAAATATTTACGGTGTTTAAGAATTTTTGTTCAGATTTTTCTAACTGAAGACAATACTAATAAATTCAATAAAAGATAGCAAACTGTATTCATATTTTATAAGAAGAATTATGTATTATTTCACAGGTAAGGTAAGGGTAAGGTAAAGGATGGCAAAATAAGATATCTGTGTAGATCTCTCTTTCTCTCTCTCTCTCTCCCTCCCTCCCTCCCTCTCTCTCCCCCCCCTCTCCCCCCCTTCCATGTGTCAGTGTGCCTGTGTGCCTGTAAGTATATATGTTTATTTATATTTAAGTGCCACTAAATTATTTCTTGAGTAGGATTGTGCTATGTGTTTCTTGAGGAAACTGGCTAGATATTTTAGCTACAAAATATTATCTACTTTGCAAAAGCATTCAATTTTATCTATCAAATATTCTAAGTTTTCACTGGCATCTGCAAAGAGAAACAAAGTAAGTAAGTTGCAGATGCATCATGATTCAAGTTCCACCTCTTTAGTACTTCTTTAGTACATGAACAAATGGTCTAAGGCTTACATCACAACACTGCATTTGCTGCTTTATGCTTTGCAATCTTATTCAATAAGTGGCAATCGCTAGAGGGGGAAACAGATAATAAATGACACAGCTCTCTATTTTTGAGCTTTTGGCTGACAGAAGGTGAAATACATCTTGAGTTCAAGGACATGTTTACAACAATCTTGGTTGACTGCTATTCCCACTGATGAATTTGTTTAGATCATCACTAGCATCTTTTACTGAAATATGACAAGAAAGAAATCAGTCCAGTATATTCTTTTTTATATTTAATATTTTGTATGCCATATCCTATTCTGATCATGAAAGCAATAGCACTTATATATTGCTTCATAGTGCTTTTACAGCCCTCTCTAAGCAGTTTACAGAGTCAGCATATTGCCCCTAACAATCTGGGTCCTCATTTTACCAATCTCGGAAGGATGGAAGGCTGAGTCAACCTTGAGCTGGTGAGATTTGAACTGCTAGCTGCAGTTCAGCTAGCAGTCAGCTGAAGTAGCCTGTGGTACTGCACTCTACCCACTGCACCACCTTGGCTCATATCTTCTTTATTTCACTAATCTTTTTCTTTTGTTTCCTTGTTTCTAACTTCTAGTTTTGTTATCTAACCATTGATAAAATAAATCCCATGCCATGTAATATTCAGTTTGTTCTTTCTCCTTAATTGCTAGTGTTAGTCTATTCATTTCTGCACATTCTAATATTTTCCTGATCACATTCTCATCTGTGGGGATCTCTTCACTTTTCAAATTTTGTACAAATACAATTCTAGCTGCAGTTAATATATGAATAATTAAATATGCATTTCTTTCCCTTTGTATTTTAAAGGGTCATCTCTATCTGTTTTTATTGCTTTTTTTATTGAATCTCACATGTACCTCTCTGGGAAGTCTGTTTCTTGTCCCATATCTAGTGTAGACTCTAAATATTTCATCCATCTCAGTGAGCAACTTTTCTTTGGTCACCTCTAAAGCATTTGCCAACAGCTCTGCCATTATCTCAGCCAGGTTTTCTCCCTTTTCTTCCACAATATTCTGAAACGGCAAATAATAATCAGCCATCTCAAGTGATATATCTCAAGTGATATATCTCAAGTGATATATTGTTTTCTCATGACTTTTATCTGCCAGGGTAAGTCTGTAATCAACTTCTTCCACTCTTTTCTCTGTTTGTTCAGCTTTCTCTTCTACTTTCTGAATGTGTTGTTCATTTTAAGTCATTATTTGTTGAAGATTCTCTATTTTGTCCTCTACTTTTCCTATTCTTTCCATAACTTTAATGTTTGACTGCATCACATTCATTTTCTCTTGGTGCAACGTAATGTCCAATGACTTTTGACTTACTGGACTAGATGCTGCTGCTGCTGCTGCTGCTGCTGCTGATGGCGCAGATGTAGTTCTCCAGTGGGGGCTGTGACATTGTCCAGAAATGGGTTGTTACAGTCGAATCTGCCTAGAGACTGAATCATATTTTTTTCAGCCACGCCCCTCGCCTTTCCCTCTCGGGCCCAGTTTTGACTCAGTCGGCCTGAGAGAAACATTTAATTGCAGATTCTGGCTGTTTTAGCCCATTTCTGTCAATTTCACTGATTGTACAAAATATTTTCCTTTTATTTCAAGATTGAATTTTGCCCAAAATATACATATATTTTTGTTTTGAGGCTTGTGTGCTGGCCAATCCAGATTGCTGGTAGCACTGCCAATTCACCGCAGGCCAATGTGACCGGCCCACTTTCTTCAGTGGGAGTTTGGGGCATCTACGCCGCCAATGAAAGGGCCTGCTGCAGCTGTGTTCGACTGCAGACCAGTGAGCATCGTAGGGAATGGCCTCTTACCTCAAGCCCTCTCCCCTGACACCCCTTATCTCCTTTAGCGCTGGTCAGCTGTAGCATGGCTTTTTGATGTGCCATGGAACTTGCCTAACCACTCAGTGACTGCCTCTCTCTCATCTAGCTTGTCAGCTGTAGCGCAGCTGTTTGAAATGCTCACCACACCACCCCCAACAGCTATACAGCTGCTGCTCCCTGGGACTTCAGAGAGGCTCTTATCCAGCCTCAAGCCTCCTGCTGCATGCCTTATCTACGGGCCATTTCCAAGGGATCCACCTCTGCATGGCCCTTACTTGTGAGCAGGAGGAGTGGCATTAGGTGCTGGCTGGATCCTAGGTTCATCCTAAGCATGCCGCCTTTTGCAGCAGCATAATTTCTGTTTAGGTGTGAGCTGGCTGGCCCAGTATTTCTGGCATAGCCACCACTGCTCAGCCTCTCTTCATCTGATTCTTCACGTGGCCTAGCCTTCATCTGATTCTTTGAGGCCTAGCCTGTGATCCAGACTCCATTTTTGGCACAGTGAGTAACATCGCCTGATCCAAAATGGTGGATCAACCCCTGTACAGGGAAGTGGCTGGGACTTCTAGTGGCAGGAAGGCTTCCTGCAAATCCCACAAGGGGAGTAAAAGCAAAAAGATATCTAGGGCAGAAATCAAAGACTTAGGACAGAGACAAAAAGTCTTAGAGAGGCAGGTCTCCAGGACTGAGCTGCAGCAGGCCTCAATGGAAACATAATCACTTCACAGTGATCATTCAGTTTCTCATCAGACTCAGCATTGCACCTTATCACCTTCAGGTCAGGCCTGGTCACCCGAAGGTGCTGGTGAGTCCTCTGCAACCCCAGCCCTTCTAGACACTGGAAAACAGGGTGGTAGTCACAATCCTTTTGACTGTCTGATTACACTTAAACCTGTCAGTACAGAGCAGGGCAGGCTGCTTGTCTCAGAGAGGCAACAGCTCCTCATCAGCTAGGGACCCAGTGAGTCAATTATCTGAATTGAGTATTCAGATTCTCATCGAAAATGCAATATCCAGGGGCATTGCCACAGGTCTCCAAAGACACCGATCAGAGTCGGTAGTTTCTGACTTGATCTTGCACAAATGTGACTCACCTTCAGCGAGTGTGACTGATCCACAGCATCACTCACCTGACACCTCTAGAGACAGTGAGGATTTTGGTCTGGGGGAAGATAATCACTCCAACTTTTCTGAGGATGAAGGGGTTTGGCCTGATACTCCTGCTTTCATGGGGCTTTTTCTTTCTGGGAGGTTCAAGTCCTTACTGTATAAGGCAAGAGTCACTGCTTCCTTAAAGAAGGATGACATTCCCAAGGGAGTTCAGGATCTCCCTCAAAGTCAGTCCCAGGGCTTGTTTTCGGAACCAGTACTGGAACAACAATTTATTCCGACCCCTTAACTGTTCCTCCCATTGACAGTCCTATAGCTGCCCTCTCTTCCCCTTCATCTTATCTGGCAGGGGATGCATCTGAAGGTCTCCGACCTGAAGACAAGAAATTTGAACTTTTATTCAAGAAAAATCACCAGGAGGAAAGGGCAAAGGAGGACCTCAGTCTGACAATTCAGATCTTGCTAGACCACGGGTTTCTGGTCAATTACAAAAAAATCACCTGGCAGGAGTGTTGATTTGGGAGCCATCATCGACTCCACAGGGGAAAAGACAGGCCAATATAAGGGACCTAACAGCCCACATTCTAAACAACCCCAAGGCCACCTTGTCCAGGTTATTGGGCAAGATGGTGTCATGCATGCAGATAGTCCCTTGGGCCAGACTGCATGCATGTCATCTTCAGTGGTTCCTACTCCCATTTCAGCAGGCACAGACCTCTCACACATTGACCAATGTCTGGGTTCCACTGACAGTCAGGAGATCCCTCCATTGGTGGGCTTTAACAGCCCTAGACAAAAGGAGTATCTTCAGGGATCCTCAAAGACTCACGCTTATGACATACGCCAGCCTCTTTAGCTGGGGGGCCCATTTCTACTCCCAAGAGGCGCAGGGTCACTGGTCATCTCGCGACCTCGTCTACCCTATCAACTGGCTGGAGTTGAAGGTGATTCACCTGGCTCTCTGGCATTTTCAACCATCCTTACATGTACATCGTGCTTGTCTTAACAGACAATGTTGCTGCAAAGGCGCATGTCAACCGCCAGGGGGGACCCATTCCAGGCGAATCATGGAAGAATCCTCTTGTCTGGGGAGGTGGGCCAAGAAAAACATCCTCTCCGGTGGAGCACATTGCAGGGACATCAGTGGACTACCTGAGCAGGACAATGGTGAACAACGCTGAATGGCAATTCCACCCAGACATCTTTCAGGAAATTTGCGACAGGTTTGGAACTCTGGCTGTGGACCTGTTCGCTTCCTGTCTAAATACTCAACTGCCTCGCTATTTTACAAGGTTCCAGACACAAGGGGTGGAGGGGTCCAATGCTCTCCGATGCACATGGCCCCCCGGTCTCCTTTATGCCTTCCCCCCACTTCCCCTCATACTGGGGGTGATTCAGAAGATCATCTCGGACAGAGCAGAGGTGATTCTGGTGGCCCCTCATTGGCCCCGTCATCCCTGGTTTGTGGACCTTGTCAGCCTCTCCACCTCACAGCCTTGGAGGATTCCCTCAGAGAGGATATCCCTCCATCAGGGGTCCTACTACATCTGGAACTTCAGTGGCTCCAACTGACCACCTGGCACTTGAATGGGTCCTCTGGAGGAGGGACAGTTACTCCAAAAAGGTCATCCATACCATCCAGGCGGCCAGGTGACAATCCACAGTCTGACTTTACAACTCCACCTCTTTAATCAATTGGTGTGCCAAGCGCCAGGTTGACTCTTCTCAGCTTCTGTACCACAGGTGCTCAAGTTTCTGCAGGATGGCCTAGACACAAGGTTTGGCTCCCAGTACCATCAGATAATATGTGGTGACCATCTCCACTGTATTGTCAGATAAAACGGGTGTGCCCCTCACACGGCACCCTGTCATCCACAGGTTTTTACGAGGTGCCAGTAACTTGCGTTCCCTGACTGTTCATAGGTATCCCACCTGGGATTTGCCCTTGGTACTCAGGGCCCTTGCCAAGACACCCTTTGAACCCCTCGGACTATCAACCTCAGGTACCTCATCTTTAAGGTGGCATTCCTGGTGGCAATAACATCTGCCAGGTGCATTTCTCAGATGGCAGCTTTATCTATCAGAGAAGATCTCTATCTTCCATCCAGAGAAAGTGACCCTGAGGCCTGACCCTTCCTTTATTCCCAAAATCAACTCCTGGTTCCATAGGGCCAAGGAGGTGGTGCTATCAAGTTTCTGCCCATGCCCATCACATCTCTTAGAATGGAAGTGGCATACTCTGGATGTCAGACGAGCCTTCAAGATCTATATTAAATGTACAGCACCTACCAGGAGGCCTGAGGCTCTCTTTGTCTCATTTCAACCAAATTCACTGAGCTCCAAGGTCTCATCCTTGACTATTGGGTGCTGGATCAGAGCATGTATCACCTCGGCTTATCAGGCCCAGGTGTTACCTGTTCCCAGACACATCACTGCACACACCACCAGGAGTGCATCTACATCTGCAGCCTGGGCCCCACAGGTCTCCCTTGAGGAGGTCTGCAGGGCAGCTACCTGGACCACTCCTTCGCCTATCATCAGGCATTATAAACTAGATGTCTTCGCATCGGCAGAGACATCCTTTGGGAGGTGGGTCCTGCAACAGGTCCATTGAGCAGGGGTCGCTCCAGGCCCCTTGACTTCCCGCCCTTAGGACTGCCAAGCTTTGGTATGTCCCATTTCTGGACAATGTCCCAGCCCCCACTGGAGAATGGGCATTGGTCTTACCTGACTGCCTGTTCTCAGTTGGTGTGTCATTGTCCAGCCCCTCCCTTCTCCTTCAGATCCTAGAGCTGTTTTTCTCTAACTTTGACGGAGCTTCTCTTCCAGATGGTGGAGTTTCTCTTCCGGATATGTCTTTGCTGAAACTGGGCCCGAGAGGGAAAGGCGAGGGGTGTGGCCGAAAAAATATGACTCAGTCTCCAGGCAGATCCGTAACAACCCTTTTCTGGACAATGTCACAGCTACTGAGAACAGGTGGTCAGGTAGGGCCAACACCCATTTTCTTCATTTTGAAATGCTTTAATAATTTTAAACCAATTATTACAAGTTCACCACATATGTTAATAGGTTGCATCATCATAACCACATCTCCAACATTTGGGTTGTACATTAGGATACATACAAGATAATTTTTTAGGGTCTAGATGCCATCTATAAAACATTTTGTAAAAATTATCTCTCAGATTTTGTGCTTGTGTAAACTTTACATTCCTAACCCATATTCCTTCCCATATTTCCAACATTATCGGTGTTTGAATATTCTGAGCCCATTTTATCATGCAATCCTTAATGAGTTCTGTTTCTGAGTCAATTTCAATTAGCGCATTATATAACCCCTTTATATGAGCTTGCCTCTGATCCCTAACTTGCGTTATCAAATTTTCATCAACCTGTGTAATACCAATTTTCTGATCTTCTTTCCACCTAGCCTTCATCTGTTCAAATTGAAACCATGTATATAATATTTTTTCCTCTCTTAAT
>JANHFM010002116.1:125639-137066 GCA_032468115.1 Grayia smithii
ATAGTGCTTTTACAGCCCTCTCTAAGCAGTTTACAGAGTCAGCATATTGCCCCTAACAATCTGGGTCCTCATTTTACTGACCTGAAAGGATGGAAGGCTGAGTCAAATTTGAGACAATGAGACTTGAACTGTTGAACTGCTGGCTGCTGGCAATCAGCAGAAATAGCCTGCAGTACTGCATTCTAACTACTGTGCCCCCACGGCTCATGATCAAAATAAAGCCATTGTGTAATGGAAGGCAATGATGGTTAAGCTACAAAACTACTAATGGTTTTGACCCATTTCTTCACAGCAAGATCTGACTATAATAAAATGAGACAGCCAGTTTGGTCTAGTGGTTATGGCACCAGGCTAGAAAGCAGGAGACCATGACGTCTAGCCCTGTCTTTGCCAGGAAAGTCAGCTGGATGACCTTGCACCAGTCTATCTCTCTCTGTCAGCCCAATTCACCTCACAGGGTTGTTGTTGTGGGGAAAAGAGGAGGAGGAGGGGGTGTTGACTATATTTATCACCTTGAGTTATTTGTAAAAATAATAAAGGTGGGATACAAATAAACAAATAAATATAATATGTGTTTCAATCTTCTGTTATCTAGATGGAGATTGGTTCCTTTCCAAGCTATGATGGCTCTCTCTTTCCACCCAAGTGATTGTAACATTCAAATACAAATTAGATTAAGGTAGAAAAATACCTATGGAAAGGAATTCTCCGAGCACAAAAGGATATTGAAGTTCTCCCATGCATCTTTAATATCCGAGTTTCAGTCATTTAGTTGCCTGCTAAACAATAATAAAACCTAACTGCTTTTTACTGAGCATAATGTGTGAATTGAGCATATGCTTTATTATTCAGTACATGCGTAACTACTTACAAACATACCTAAACCCTTATTGTACTGTAATTAAACTTTAGAATTTGCCACAATTTGCCACAATTTAGTAGCTGACTGGCTTGAAAAATAAGGTTGGACTAATTCATAGAAGTGGTGAGGATCAATGGATATTACCTACTGTTTCTCAGACAATAAAACGCTTCAATTGCAGATAGGAGATTCTTTGATCTTGTTCTGTCCCTGATGCTCCTTTTCAACCAACCTTCTCCATCATGTTACATCCTTTTTGTTACAGCATTGCTCCAGAAAGATAACTAAATATCTTTATTTGACGGGTGTTTAAGAAATTGTATTTGCCTTGTTTGACATCAGAAAACTTGGCATGCAATAGGTTCTGGTGTGAAGAATTGACCATAAGACTCAGTGTACTAGCCAGGAGAACAGTAATAGTTAGAAAACTTGACTGGTAATGGCAGAAAAAAATTTCTGATTGACAGAGAAAGAACCTTGCATTCAGAATCCTATTTGATGATTGCAGCTTCTAACCATATCACATCAGAATATTATTAACATTTGTGCAAGTCTATAAAAGTAGCCTTAGATAATGAGATATTCTTCTAGTGGAAAATATGCATAAATGTATGTATGTGTAAGTATATGTCCTCTTTTAGAACACAGTCTTATATGTGTTTTCCTAGAAATCAGTCCTACTGTTTTCAATGGGAAATACTTCCAGATCCTTATGTGAAGGTCTGCTATCTTCAGATAAATTCCTACTCAAAAATGGGCAGGCATGGCAATTTAACAAGGGATTTTTCTGATGCATAGACCACTTCAAAATAACTTATTAAAAATCAGTTCATAGTATAGAAGAGATGCAAACTCCCCTTAAAAAGCCAAAAAGTCTTTTTGGGCATCTGCATAACCTTACAAGTTTGTGTTTTTATATTTAAAAACTGAATTTAATCAGGCACATTGTTAAAATGCATATCTCTTAATTCCATTTCAGGCATCGATTTTGCTACCCGTAAGATTGCAAACCATCTAAAACAAACAAAAGAATTTATTCAAGATGGAGACAATTTCAAGACAAAAACACTGAGCACTTTCAGAAACTATGAACTGAATTATACCATAGGAGTGGAATTTGAAGAGCAAACCAAGGGGCTTGACAATCGAGTTGTGAAGGTAGAAAACCTATTATTTGTTTCCCATTTACACAGCAGTCAATATAAGCCCCTGACATTCAAGTAAACAGGTTGAAAGCAAATTAAAATGTTAAAGAAATGCTTATTTATAAAGAAGCTTAAATTTGCATTTCAGAAACTAGATGCTTTGCTAGTGCAACTATTTGTTCTATATGCAAATCATGACAATTTCTCAAGCAGATGACAGCAAGGTAAAATTACTTTTTATTTGCTTTCAACTCTTCATGGCTCCAGACTGTTATATTTCCCTGGTTGACAGCCATGCTTCATAGTTTGGCACAGAGTAAAGCAGATTCCTGTTAACTGCTATTTATTCTTCTAGGCTGCAGCACACAAAATATTTTACTTGTAGTGAGCAAAGCTAGGTTAGAACCTATTGTTTATGCAAAGTCTCTTACCCAACTTGAAGACTTTCAATTCCATCTCCCTGTTATGATGCAAGATGGCCATTCCTCACTATTCTGCAAACAAAAGCTGTCCAGACTGGAAGCTGAACTGTCAGGTCTGGAGAAGATAGAGAAACTGGGGAAACATTTAATGTATATTACAAGGGCAAGTCTTTCTTGCTGTCTTCCAATCAACAGCCAATCTGGCCTTGGGATGCTGGATGCTGCTTGGATTGTTGATGAGTTTCATAGAACGTATTGGTCAGATGCCAGCAAGTGTTTGTTTTATTGCTTCCACCCTGGATTGAGACAGAATGAGATTGGGGACTAAATTTCACTAATACCAGTTTCATAATGTGTAACTCTTTGCACCTGATTCTAATAGTGTGTCAGAAAACCTAATGTAAATTGTGTCTTATGTGCCTGTATATCAGATCTCCAGAACAGAACAGCAAACATTACAATCACCTAATTATTTTTTCCAAGGAGAATGGAGAGATTTGCTACTTATAGCCAACATCTTCCTTATCATCCGTGACCTTTCTGTGCCCTGACATCACAGCATGCTCCTTATAACAAAGCCATCCTTTACCAGCCCTATTCAGGAGCACAAAACTGCTGCTTTGTTGAACTTTCAGCAACCTCAATTTTCTCTTTCTATCTCAGTCCTGTTATGTGACTACAGGAAGAAAAAGCACCTCATTTCTTTTATAATTCTCTCTGATTTCTTATCAGGGTGATTTCTGCCCAGCATTCCTATACCAACACACTGCTACTAATTTTTGTTTTCCAGCAGAAGCAGGGATTAATTATTTTTAAGAAAGTCATTCTGTTTCTTTCTGAGAATCAGTTTGATCTAGTGGTTAAGGGACCAGGCTAGAAATCAGCAGAGTGTGAATTCTAGTCCCACTTTAGGCATGAAAGCCAACTGGGTGACTTTGGGACAGTCACTCTCTCTCAGCCCATGACATCAGTCTTGGGCAACAAGCCAGTCAGTTAGTTCCCATCACAACCAATGAATTAACATTCGGTTCATAGTAAAAAAAAAAAAAAAGACCCCATACATTTGGGGGAAATGTTAAGAAGAAAAAATATATGTATTTTCTACTTCAATGTAGAGGCCAGCATGACCTTTTCCAGACTGAAGTGCTCCTGAACCCCCAAAGTGTGCCCGAACCCCCAAAATGTAATGTGCATGCAGCCTCATGCATGCACCCCTCACACATGCCCTTCCCGTGCATGCCTCTGCATGCCCCACATGCCCCCTGCCCCCTACGTATGCGCTGCAGAGACCCGAAGACTGGCGGGAGGCACACGGGCATGTGCAGCAGAGCTGAATTAGGGTGACAGATCATGTGGCCACAGAGAGGGCACTGCACACCACCTCTGGCACACGTGTCATAGGTTCACCATCACGGGCCCATGCTATCTTTGCATTAACATTACAATTTTCAGCAAATTTTTACAATTTGCTATTAAGATTCAGTTGATGAAGAATCACCAAGAATAATATTTTCTTTTCAAAAAAATAGCAATAGCACTTAGACTTATATACTGCTTCATAGTGCTTTTACAGCCCTCTCTAAGCAGTTTACATAGTTAGTATATTGCCCCCAACAACCTGGGCCCTCATTTTCCCCACCTTGGAAGGATGGAAGGCTGAGTCAACCTTGAGCCTGGTGAGATTCGATATGCTGAACTGCAGCTAGCAGTCAGCTGAAGTAGCCAGCAGTACTGCACTCTAACCACTGTCCCACCTTGGCTCTTTCAAAATTCAAAAAAGAGAGAGAAAATTTTACAGGATTTTTTTTTCCTAACCCCTTCCCTCCTTCCTGGCATCATCTACTTTTTTGAAAATAGTCTGCCACTTGGAAAAAAAAAAAGGTTACTCGTCAAGCTGAATAACCTATCCAAGTTTTCTATATTTAAAAAGCTGAAGGTGAATAGAGTGAAAGGTGAATAGAGACTCTGAAAATATCCACCAACATTAATTAAAATAATGGGTTTGATAAGCAGCAACAGAATAAAAATGTTTTGGGGTGGTTTTTTAAAAAAAACTTTTTCTGCCCCTTTGCATAATATTATTAGTACACTGAAATTCACCTTGCAATTTCTCAAAAGCTTTCTTGCCTGTTCAAGAACTACCATTTGATACCTTTTCCTCCAAGTGTATGAATATGCTTTGAATTATTTTGCTGCTGTTATTCCTGGCATTGGCAGAATATAGGACTGCTAAGATTGTTAACCACTCTGTCATTCTGATACTTTCCTAGTTGCTAGGCTTTCCAGACTGAAAACACCCAAGATGCCTTCCTTGGGGATCTGATGGATGTATGGGAACCCAGGGAGGTTGTTTATCACTGCAAAATGACTGCAAAATGTTACATGGACATTCACACACAACTTCTTCATAATAAAATAAGTACAAAAACACCCACAGATTCCAGTGAAATTCCTTTCTCTTTGGAAAAATATATCATATTGCAATGAAATAAATATTTTCCACTGCACAAGGCATTACATAAACAAGCAGAACAGGCTTTCATAGGTTAATTATCTTAGTAATTTGATCTGTAAGGTGGTACCTTTATTCAATAAATTTTCAGTTGTTTTTATCCTGTACAATGTCTCTAATAAATAGCTGCTTTATTTGCAACCTTGTAAAACAACTGGAAGATTTAATCATCAGTTGTTGTGTCACTTTTATACAAAATAATTTAATTTATTCTGCTGTGAACACCACCCTAATTTCTTTACTGAAATAGAAACATGTGTGTGGATGTTGCATTCGTTTAAATAAAGCATGACTTTTCTATTGGAAATTAGTTACTTCGCTCTTAAAGCCGAATTAAATTTCATATTGGTTTCCCTTCCTAGAGATCACTTCCATCGTAAGTAAATTTGTGTATAACCATTTCTATGGTTATTTCATTAATCAGAGATGGGAACATGAAAACATAAATGACAATCGTGGTTTGCAACCAGAATCTCATTTTTTGCAGGGAGGTGACTGTATTTCCCTCCACCCTTTTTTTCTTTTTCACCTGTTATCTGAATTGCATTTAATTCCAGCTTTGAATATTTCAAATTTCTAGAATATTGCTTAATACTATCTTTTAATCCTTGAAGACAACAGTGACCTGGGATGGTGACAAACTTGTCTGTGTCCAGAAAGGTGAAAAAAACAATAGAGGCTGGAAACATTGGATTGAAGGAGATAAACTGCATCTAGTAAGAACCAAATATGTTGATTTTGTATAATTAAAAACTGTTCCACACCAACTCACTCTTATAAGGATTTTTAAAAGGTTCAAGTATATGTATATATACATATATATATATATATATGTATATCGGGGGGTGGGGTGGGTGTTTCTACTTACCTTTACTCCCGGTTCGCAATGGGAGGGCATGCACGCTTCTGCGCATGCGCAGATCACCATATCGGGGCAGGTAGGCAGAGCCTCCCACTGATTTTACTACCGGTTCTATAGAACCGGACAGAACTAGGAGCAACCCACCACTGCAGTGATGTATATGTATATGCATATATATATGTATATGTATTCAAGCTGTGTTATTCTGAAACTGCTTAGATGTTCATTTTGGATCTGTTACTCTCCAATTTTTATCACCACACATCAAACGAAGTATGAATCAGCAGCATGTGAAGTTGCAAACCTAAGGTTCAGATCTTTTCTTATGAGGTGACCTTGGCCAGTCACTATTCCCATATGAGTTCCCTAATTATGCCACACTCCTGCTAACAACTGCCTTCAAAAAGAGTCTATGCATGTACAATTGTATTATCTACATCAGTTTTCCTTTTGCAGATATCACGAGAGCAGCAACAGGATAGATATTTTAGATTGCTTGTCTGGAGAGGATGACAGATAACAGCGTTACTGATTCAGCCTAAACTGCATCTGTTATATTGATAAAATGTGACAACCTGATTTATTTATTTATGCTTATATTTGATTTCTAAATTTGATATATACATTTATTTTATTTATATATCAAATTTTGAAAAAACCCACCTTCCTCACAGATGCTACCTGGAGTAAGAATATTATATAAATAACCTGTTTATGTGGGTATGTCTTTATTTAATAGGTTTATTAACTGCTTTCCAAGAAAAAGCAAGCCACGTTTTACTTCCAGTAAGAGCTAAATGGCTAATAGAATTCCTAACAAAACCAAAAAAAGAAATACTCCAGTAAAAAACCTTAAAAAGTCAGATTATTTTGAAAGTTGTGGTCCTTTCCATAAATATTGAGAAGAACTTAAGTTGATTCCATCACTGGGAGACTGCATCTCCAGGGGCTTATCCTGTGTTTCCCCTGAGCCAGGGTCACATGGGAGAAAGCAGTCTTTTATTGCCTTATAAGTCAGGGAATCACTAAACTGTGCCCCCAAAATAACTACATGTAAAATAATTAAGGCTAGAGGAAAATAGTCTGATAAACATTCACTGGTCTACTCTGAATTTCAAGGAATCTCTCCTTATCCAGAATTAAAGCGTGAGACTCCTTTTCATGTTAAGAAGAAACAAAATTGGTTCTGTTTGGAGGAATAGTGGGAGATGAACTATAAACATATAAAAGCATTTTTGTTTCACCTGTCAGTTTTACTATGAGATAGCTACAGATTATGTCAATAATAAAAAACAGCACTGAAGGCAGTGAGGCCATTATAGTGAGTAACAAATTCCATTTATTTAAGGAGGGAGATCAATCTCAGAATATCCTTTCAAATGTACCTACGGATTTTTAATGGCACTTCTTTTATGTTGAAAAGTCCTTCTAGATAAGGAGATAAGCAGTTAAATATGAGGCAGGTTGGCAGAGTTGGGATTCGCCAATCTTTTCCACAATCAGAAATGCACACCCATCACCCAACGAACCAGACTATCTTTTCCTTACACTGTCTCAGCTCCATTAGTCTGCAAATCAACAGACTTTGTACTTATTTGAAGACTTAGAAATTAATGCTTGATAGTCTTGCTTCCATTTTCATTTAATAGCCCACAAGCAATTCCAGGTAGTAATTAAAATTAGGAAAATGCTGACCAAAACACTACCATTATTTATCGAGAAAATATACAGTATAGGATATTCTAGCAATGAAACCTGCTGCAACTGATTAGAACAATCAGTTGACTCAAGCTGGCTGGCATTTATTCACGGGCACAATCTCAATGTTCCATACTGAGGTTATGAAATTGCAATAGTTGCACATTTTTGTTAATTAAAAACGAATAGCTCAAACAAAGTGCTATGGAAAAGATAGAAATGTGAAGTGGAATCGACTTTTTTTGTCACAATATAATTTTCCAGTAATTGACAGTGATAATTATTTTCCTCAACTTCATTGTAAGCTATGGGGAATACGATTTAATACAAGAACCCTCTTCCATAGGCTACACATAAAATTGAAAGATTGAAAAAATGGACTAGAATAAGCACTAGGCATACAACATTTTATCTTTAAAAAGTATAATAATAATAACAATAAATGAGAGATTAAATAATAAAAATGTTCCAGTGAACGATCTCAAAAGTGAGGACTGCTGCAAATCCATTTCCACAAAGTTGTATTTCTGCTAACTTGGATCTCTTCCAACATCTTTCCCTCTCTAGTGCCCCCCTCAACCAGGCCAATGGAGGGAGCATAAAATATGACTCTCCAGCCACCACTTAGCAAACCCTCCTGTCCTTTTGTTTCATGGCAAAGGGGAAATAAAGCCCACTAAGTGGGAGGCAGTAAAGTTATCAGGATGACTAAAACTGATAGATAGATAGCAGAAGCCATGGAATCTTGATTTTACAGCTGGATAAGGAAATAAAGAAGTTCTTGCCAATGAATTTTGGCATTACTTAAGCAGAATTCTTACAAGAAGGAGGACTTCCAGCACACCCAAAGCAAACCCTAAATTAGCTGTCAGAGCAAGGCTGCAGAAATCCAGATGATGACTAAATAGCCTTAAAACCTAGAGGAAACTAAGCTTTACTTCCAGCTAGTGGCTGTCCAATTTTTGCAGCCTACATTCAATAACTTTATTCATTTTCTCCACTGAGATCAAGTCTGCTTAATGAATCAGACATGTTAAGTAATCATGTTTAAACATTGTCAATACTCAAGTCCAAACTACTTTTCTCAGAAGGTAAGGAAATTGTTTTCAGAAGAACACACTTCTAAATAAGTATGATTAATATTGTTAATAACTTAGCGCATTAATGTTTAGCATTCTTAGCCATAATTCATTTTTCATTAGATGCAAACTTTGGCTTGCATAATTTCTAAGGAAAAAAGAACATCTGAATATCCTGCTACATTCTCCTAGTTCCATTATTCAGTCCTGCTTCAAAATCTATTAAGAAGACCCACATTTTTCTAGAATAGATATGACTATTCTAGTAAAATACTCATAAATATAAAGATTTTACTAACACAGATACCTTGGAAGACATAGTCTATAATTTCTGATCTCTTGAGAATTATATTAAAAAGATAACTATGACTTAGCAGAATGGAATTGTCAAAAAAAATGGAGAGCATGATTTTCTAGTGCTGAAAAAAACAAATTCTTTGCATAGTTCTCAATTACTTTATTAAATTTACTGTCACAATAGTCCACTGATAAAGGAACTAGGTAACAGACTTCAAGAAGATAATGTGACTGGATAATTTGGGAAACAAGAAACTACTTAAGATGATCTTTTAAAGCTGGTTTACCTAGTAAGATTGTGCTGAACCCTAATCAGTTTGGTAGGAATCCATCATGTAGGAATATACTATCCATATTAAAAAAAACAACTTTGATTTTTCCTCTTCTGAGTAATGATGCTCATAGTAGCTCTTAAAACATCACAAAATTCATAGTAGCTTCACGTGAACTGCAAAGCAATTGCAATTTTCAAATACAATTAAATTAAAAACACAATTGTGTTTGGGAGTGATTTTTTAAAAAATAATTCATCCCAGAATCATTAATACCATTTTACAGATAGAGAAATACTAGATAGTGGTTTATTCTATTGATCTGACTGAAAAAACAAGAGCTGAAGAAAATCAGCTGCCCATGGCCCCTTTGCAGTAACATCATTACTGTTCTGTAGCATCTTCTCTTCATTTTTATTGCTGCAAATCAAGCCTTAAGAACCACTTAAGCAAAGGTTAATAGCAAAGGTTGAGAGATTGCTATGTAAAAAAAAATGCTATATAAAAAAATTGCTATGTAAAAAAAATATCCACATAGACAGGTCTTTCATGATAAAATACATTCAAAACTTGTCAATAATGCTACTGACCCATTTTGTAACACTTGCTGTAACATTCCAAGTTAAGATCCACTTTCTGCAGACACACACTGCCTGTTGGCCAAATACTATTGTACTTACCTTGTTACCTTTAAAGCCTTGTCACTGCCTTTGCAATTTCTTGTTGCTCCAGTAGTTTTAATACACTACAGTATGTGGGCTAATAATAGACTAGGAAATGTCCTACTGTTACAGAGCAATTTTCATACATTTTTCATTTTTATCCTTTTAAAAACTCAATTGAAGTGTCTAAATCTAATTACTGCAACCTGTAGTGCTTACTGGCTGATTGGTTACATAAAATACATTGTTCTTTTCCATTTAATAGCCCAGCCTCACTGTTAATGTGGTGGCTGAGCTGTTTTTATCTTTGAGTTTAAGGGAAGGCCTGGGGTACAATAAGGCCAATGAAAAAGTTGTGCTTACTAATGGTTTTTCTGTTGTAGGAATTGACTTGTGAAGACCAGGTGTGCCATCAAGTCTTCAAGAAGACAAAATAGGCTGATGAAGCTGATGTAGCTGCCACATTTGTGTTGATGATTTCCCCCCCTCTCTTTTAAGATAACTATAGGAATAAAAGTTTGATTTTTGTCAGTAATCCATGGCTCTGTTTGATAGCAAATAATGTCTAAAAATAATGTCAAACACCTGCACACTTTAGAAAGGATCTTTGCCATCCAAATAGGAATTAAGCAAAAGTTTGTTCTATTTCCCAACCTTAACAGGTCTGTTTTCTAGTAACATAAATATCCTGGTGCAATGATGCAAGACTTTTTTTAAAAAAAGTTCATGCTGACAATAGTATCTCTGTGTGTTTTCTTGTCTTCTTAATACATTTGGGTGGTATCTAAGAATAAATACAAAGAATAAATATCACTGATTGGGTTCACATATTGTACTGAGGCTGTAAGTGATTTTCCTGGTATTAACTTAGTAATATATTCTAATTAATGGTACTACATTCACATGTAGAGAAGTAACCAGACCCACAAGGGTCTGTTTTAGGTCTAGTACTCTTCAATATTTTCATAAATGACTTAGATGAGGGAATAGAAGGAGAACTCATCAAATTTGCTGATGACGCTAACCTGGCAGGAATAGCCAACATCCCAGAAGAAAAGGTCAGGTTACAAAAAGATCTTGACAAATTTGAACAATGGGCCCCATCCAACAAAATGAATGTTAATGTGGAGAAAAGCAAAGTTTTACCTTTAGGCAGGAAAAATCAAAGTACAAATTAGGTGTGACCTGGCTCAAAAACAGAGGGACCTTGGAGCAGGTGGAAGCAGAGGCACAGGGGGAAGGCAAGTGATCCGATGTGCTGCACAGCTGCCAGACTCACAGGAGGCTCCTGGGAGGCTTGTGCGGTGGCACCAGCAGCAGGTGGAGTAGAGGCACAGGGAGAAGGCAAGAAATCTGGACATGCTGTGCAGCTGCCTGACTCACGGGAGGCTCGCAGGAGGCTTGCACGGTGGCAGCAGCAGCAGGTGGAGGCAGAGACATAGGGGAAACACAGGGGAAACACAGGGGATCTGTTCTGTTCTGTTCTGCTCTGTCCTACTCTATTCTATTCTATTCTTTAATAATTTTTAAAATAGAATTCTTTAGAATTCTTTATTGGCCAAGTGTGATTGGACACACAAGGAATTTGTCTTGGTGCATACTCTCTCGGTGTACAT
>JANHFM010002116.1:149402-161094 GCA_032468115.1 Grayia smithii
AATTTGAAGATTCCAAAGAAAGGATAGGAGTTTTATGTATAAGATTAGAAAATGGATGTTAGAATTAGAAAGGATTTCATTAATATTGTTGTTATTATATGTAATCTGTTCCGTGAAGTCTTTGTAAAAAAATAAAAATTTATAAAACTTTAAAAAAAAAAAAAATTAAAAAAGAAACTTTAGCCCATTCCACTGCTCTGAAGTTGTATCTTTCTCCTTCTGTACCTAATTTTCATTTCAAAATAGCATATTGTGGAATTTCATCTTATTCTGATGAAAAGTAATGACAAATACACGGCCTGTTGTGAGGAATGAATTTTATCTAAAGAACAGAAAATGAAAACAAGAATCAACTTATAAGATCTGAGGTAGTCAAGAAGGAACTTAAATGTCATGTCATACATTCACAACTTATATTTGTTGTGTGCATTGATCCTAAACAGTTACCCTGCTGAAAGTAAAGCAGAAGTAAGCCAATGATGACCTTTGCCATGAACCTTATTATGTCAGGCTATCATGTCTGAATTTCCTTGCCTCTTCCACAATAGAGAGATCAGTAGAGGGTCATACTTTTATATCTACCAAGATTAGGTTTACATAAAATGTATTGCAAAAGATTTTCTGGTACAAAACTCCTACATGGAAGGCAATGCTGCAGAAAACCTGTTGTCATAAGTTTAAAATCATATGAAATACAACACCAAAGGCCCTTAAGAACAGTTTTGAAAATGGTGCATTATCAATAACAATAGCACTTAGACCTATATATTGCTTTACAGCACTCTCTGAGTCAGAGGTCTTCAAACTTGGTAGCTTTAAGATTTGTGGACTTCAACTCCCAGAATTCTCCAGCCAACATAGCTGGAGAATGTCAATAAAGAGTTCTAGGCAACAAATGAAAAATGATTCAAATAAAGAATTATATTGTACCCTGTTTCCCAGAAAATAAAACCTCCCCGGATAATAAGCCTAACTGGGCTTTTGAGCGCTCCCCAAAAATATTTAAACATGTCAGCAGCTGGTCCCTGCCATTTCCTCTGGTTAGGATTAGGGAGACAGAGCTGGAAATCAGGTAAGATGGCAAGAGAAGCCCCATCCTGCTCCATGTGCCCCAAAATAATAAGACATTCTTGAAAATAAGGCCAAGTGCTTATTCAAGGTTCAAAAAAATATAAGACAGGGTCTTATTTTCGGGGAAACACAGTACATAGTTTTTTAAAAATCACTTGAAGTCAAAGAAAAATTATATGTCATAGTACAGAGGTCTTCAAACTTGGCAGCTTTAAGACTTGTGGACTTCAACTCCCAGAATTCTCCAGAATCATTTTTCATTTGTTGCTTAGAACTCTTCGTTGACATTCTACTATGTATTCACTGCCCTATTGGCACAGTGATTAGAATGCAGTAATGCATGCTAACTCTGCTCACAATCTGGAGTTCAGGCCTGACGGGCTCAAAGTTGACTCAGCCTTCCATCCTTCAGAGGTTTGTAAAATGAGGACCCGGATGTTTGGGGTAATATGCTGACATTGTAAACAACTCATAGCAGAGGTCCTCAAACTTGGCATATTTAAGACTTGTGGATTTCAACTCCCAGAATTCTCCAGCCAGCATGGGAGTAGAAGTCCACAAGTCTTAAAGCTGACAAGTTTGAAAACCCCTGTCATAGTATGACTCAAAAATTCCAAAACCAAGCAACCCTCACAAAGCCAAAGTAGATGAAACTCAAGAAACAAACGTTATTTAATTTGCTGAATTTGCAAAAGAACATTCAGTAACCCAATTGTAGAAATATCAAGCATTCCCATCAAAATCAAGAGTTTCTAGTACAATTTCTCCCAACCCCAGTGGTATTCAGAGGTATTGGAATTACAATTTTCAGTTGTACAAAATTCTGCATCCAAAATATCTGGAAAGATTGCAGATTAGGGAAAGAAGCCCTAATAACAATTGTTGAAGATTATTTAATCTTCATACTATCTGGAAACAACTTAACTTCTTTATATTTTACACACTTCCCCTGTCAGGGCTGCCTGAAGTTCAGCTGGAAGAAAGACCCCAAACTCAGTGACAATACCACCAGTTATCAGTTCATGAGGAGTGACATCAAAGGCTGGATTCCAAACACCAATGCCTAAGAAGAAAGAAAGTATATGTGCTGTTCGATTAGTGTTATATAACAGATGTAGTTATTTAATTAATTGTAAATGTTATGGCTTAGTTTTTTTAAAAAATGGGAAACAAGCATCTCTAAAAAGAGAAGATGCAAAAAGGATATCTAGATGCTTCAAGACTAAAAAAAAATTATACAGACAATGGTAGGCAACTTGATGTCCTTCAAGAAACTTTGGACTAAATTTTCATAATCAATTGTCATTCTTCAAAAAGTAGATAATAGCTTACTAGACTGTCATGTATCCAAGGAGATTCAAGTCAGAATATATTTTCTTGATCAATGACAACTTAATCAAAATATATACATCATCTAGATTTATGTAAGCTGGGGCAGCCACTATTAGATCACTGATTTCAAATAGTACTGAAAATATTCTATCATGTCTCCTTTCTTTACATATCACCCATAACCTTCCAATTTTTTGCTACCTGGTGCTGCAATTCGTACAGCATTGATGTCTGTCAGTTCCTGGCTTGGCCGCTCCTCAATAACGATCTGCCCTCCATGTTTTAATTGCAGGTCACAGGAAGTGCTGGGTGCTGCCACATAGAAGGGAATCCCATGGTATTTTGCAGCAATTGCCAGCTGATAAGTACCAACTTTATTGGCAGTGTCTCCATTAGCAACAACCCTGTCTGCTCCCACAATAACAGCTGGATTAAAAAAAGAAGGACAATGGCAATTAAAAGCCTAATGCTAAAACATATATATCCCAAATTAATCAGTGTCAGACTATTCAAAATGCAGAATAAGGAGAAAAGTAAAGAGGACAAGGAGGCCTTGCTGTGGAGTTTTATTATTGTTGTTGTTTGTTTGTTTAACAAAATTTCCCTAGTGAGAATTGCATGCCTGCTCTGCATTTTCCAGAATCAGGTAACATGTTGCCATATGTCTTTTAAATTTTCTCAGGGTGGAAAAGAGGGAATAATTCATTATTTTTCTTGTTCTTTGCACCATTTTTGTGCTTTGTGCCATCTCCTAGAGCTGTGATAGTAAATCTATGGCACGCGTGCCACAGGTGGCACACAGTGCCCTCTCTGAAGGCACGCGAGCCATTGCCCTAGTTCAGCCCCACTGTGCATGCATGTGCATCTCCCGCCAGTCAGCTGATCTTCAGGTCTCTGCCATGCATGCACAGGGTGTGAGGCATGTGCGGGGGGGCACACACATGTGCACAGGGCACACGTGGAGGCATGCACATGCATGGGGGCACATGCATGCGTGGGGTCGGGCAAGTGTGGGGGCCCACGCACACATGCAGGGCCCATGCGCGTGCACGGGGATGCATGCATGGCCTGCACACGCATTGCATTTTGGGGGTTCAGGAGCGTGCACATTCACATATGCACGCTTTGGGCACTCAGTCCGGAAGAGGTTAGCAATCTCTGTACTAGGCTATTCAGTAAGAAATTATAATTAGGGATCAGCATATAGAAAACAGAACTATGCCTTTCACAGAAGCAAGCCATATATTTTTATATTCATAGTAGCAGCAGCCCTCCCAGAATTTCAAGTATGGTTTTCTCTGCCCTTTCATCTGAAACCCTTTTAAGTGAAGATTAGACATTCAAACTGAGACTCCTACATAACAAACATTGCTTTCAACTTTGACTTCCATTAGCCATAAGTTCTTCCTTCCAACAAGATTTTACTTTCCATGTTTGTATATGATTAGTGCTGCCAATTCTACCAAGGAATTCTGAAGGCTGGAACTAAGCTTTTAGTGGTTTTTAGATTTGTTTATTATCCAACTAAATAGAATTCCCAATACCAAGACATCAGTATTGCTAAGTGACCTGAACAGCATCTTCCTTAATAACTTGACCTTCTGGACTCTTGGCCAGCTATTTACTCATATGTGTACTCATATCCCAGCATGGAATCTAGAAAGGACAGCAGTAATGCAGAAAAAGAAGAAATCAAGACATCTACCTGATATCTTTTTTTCTTTCATTGCCAAGGAGGCCATGCTATCAGCAATGAGTGTTGAAGGCACCTGCTCATATACTAATTCATAAGCAGTCAGCCGGGCCCCTTGATTGTATGGGCGTGTTTCAGTGCAATAAACATGCTCCAGACGGCCCATGGCATGTAATGAGCGAATGATACCTATGAAGCAATGTTACAAACAAGTCAAAATAACAAGACCATATAAAGGTTACAAGTTACCAAGCAATTTGGAGTCTTCCCTCAGATGTTGAGAGCTGAAATCCTAACAAACCTGGAACACTGAGGAAGGCTGTTCTAAGAGGTGACATATCTTGCAAACAGTACTTGCACTTAAGACTACTATAGCATCTCCATAGTCATGTGATCAAAATTCAGATGCTTGGCAACTGGCATGTATTTACAATGGTTGCAGCATCCTAGAGTCATGTGATCACTATTTGTAACCTTTCCAGCCAGCAAAGTCAATGACTTCATTTAGCAACACAACTCTTAACAACTGTAGTGATTTTCTTAACAACCATGACAAAAAAGGTCATAAAATTGAGCCAACTCACTTAACTGTCTTGCTTGTTTGTTTATTTGTGTCAGAAACATCACAATTAAAATAAGGCATACTATATGACACAAAGTGACAAAATTTGATGTCATTTTATGTCATACTGTATGACATAAAATGACATAAAAACATAAATGAGCCTTCCCAAAGAATGTATGCTATTAACACACTTAGGAGTCCCCTGGACAACTGCTTATAGCTAACTGATCCTTTCAATCCAGAAGCATCCAAGATGTAGCTATTTCCAACCATCTTGCTTAACAATGGAAATTCTTGTCCCAACTATGGTTGTAAGTCAAGGACTACCTGTATTACTATAATCTCTTACCCTTTTGTCACAAAGGTCAGAAACAGTAATGCTTCTTGAATGCAGAGACATGGCACTTACCAAGTGCAGTGCCATAACCAGCAGTGGCCAATGAGCCAGTATTGCAGTGAGTCAGGACTCTCACTTTGTCCTGTCCTACTCGTTGCAAGAGATGGCAAGCTCCATGTTCCCCAATGCTTTTGTTATCTTCCAGGTCTTTGTCCAGCAACGCTTCTGCCCAGTTGAGCACACTACAATAAAAGGTTACACAAACTTGCATGTCTCTTGCTTACAGTTTGGGGGAAGAAAGAAGATATGCCACCCGGAATCCTTTGGGAGTTGGGCGGCATATAAATTGAAATAATAAATAAATAAAGATAGGGTCTTGAACCCTCACCTTTCTCGTAAACTGTCTGGAGTAGTCCCTTCATGTTTTGCCTCCTGCTGGACAAAATGTCCCAGCTCCTGAGCTGCCCGGGCCATATTGACAGCAGTAGGTCTGGCACTTATTAAGTAGCTTAGTGAGTTCAACACAAAAATCTCCAGGTTATCCAAACTCAGCTCTTCATTTCCTTTATTATGCAATTCCACTGCCAAACTCAGACAACCTATAATGGCAATGGCTGGAGCACCTCGCACCTAAGAAGAGATATTTATTTTCAGTTTAAAATAACACACAAAGAGCGATGAATTTCGTATTCAACACAAATAGAATCTGGAAGAAAAGACTGTACATTGATGGGACAGCAAGCATATTCAGAATGTTAACACCTAATGGCTATTCTCATAAAATGGCTGTCCAAGGACAACCGTAACTACTCATCAAATGAGCACCACAAAGTTGCATTTACTAGAAGGCCAATGGGTAAACTTTCTCCTTGATATCTTTTCAATCTCCCAGCATGCTCTTTTTTCTCCTTAGCCTTCCAGTTTACGTTTGATATTTTCTCCACAAAATAAGAATACTTCTTATAAGGTCTTGCCTTCAATATCAACTGCTTAAACATTTTCCAGTGAGGCCAATGGAGTCTTATGAGATCTAAAGGCATGATTGTAAATAAAAAAATGCTGCTGTGTCAGTTTTTCATTTGATATTTTTTAATTAATAGAATCTACAACAAAATAGAAATAAGGGAGGATAGGAAGGCTCATAGGAAACAAGGTAGGTGATTACAACCACAATGTTACCCATCAATCAGCATATGGTTACCAAGATGTAAATTATACTCCAACACATTCTACGTAGATTTCAATAGAAAAAGAAGACACTCTATGTAGGATTGCTTTTAAAGATAGAAACATCACCTGGTACAGAAAACAGCTTCCTTAGTATTTATGAGGGAAGGGCACCTTCTGTATATAAGCCCTGCCATTTTCCTTTACCCATGCAAATGAGAACTAGTCAATATATATTTTCAAATGCTCCATAGAATGTTCTGTGGATAAATGACTATTTCATTAATTATCTTTCTATATCCATTTTCATGGAAGTATGCAATATTGAATCTAGTGGGAAATAATTCTGCATTATTATTATGCATATTATCTACATAATATTATGCAGTTATATGCATTATTTATTTATCTATATATTTATCAAATTTATATGGTCACCCATTTCACAAGAAGTGACTCTGGTAATGTACAAAAAAGGAATAAAAACAATAAATATTTCAAACAATCATATTAAAAATAATTCAACATATCAAATACGGTATGTTTATAAATACTGAAATGTTCCTGAAATAATGGAAAATATTATTTGGAATAATCTGATCCATTTTAAAATGACAACTTCAAATATCTAGAAAAATGACCTGATGGAAATTAAGTCCTGCCAAGAACACTTGGAAGGACTGGGTATATTTAGCTTGAAAAGAGAAATGGAAGAAGAGATAAGATCACAATTTGACAGGCTACTAACATAGAAGGTGAAACAGAGTGATTTTCTATTATACTTGAAGACCAAACATGAACCAATAGGGGGAAATATTAAAGTAGTCAAGTATTAGGATAAAATTATTATAGGCTTTGTTCACACATTTAATTGAATGGTTACTTAATTTGATTTTTGTAATTTGCATGTCCCATAAATTAATCAGATTAGTTAGGTTTGCAGAAAATAATAGGCTAAAGAGGCTCATACAATACACTGAACATCTATCTTTTTCTTATGATGAATTTGCTTGACCCAGGTAATTTAATAGGGAGATGATTTCCAGATACTCATCCTGGAAGAAATCAGGAGAGCCAAGACTTTCTCTGTAGTAGAAAAAGAGCATTCCAAAATTCCAAGAATAATAAAAGTGGGATAAAAATAAATAAATAAATTTTATTGCAGCAACAGGTTTGTTTATATATTTTGCTGGTTTTATAAATGTATCTACATACTGTATTACTCAGTTACAGTGGCAATTAGTGCACTGTTGGAAGATTTGAAAGAACAGGTTAAGGATAGATCATGATGAAAGACACCTATCTATGTGGTAACTAGGAGTCAAAAAAAACCCTCTTGATGGCACATAATTATAATCAGTAAATATATTTTACTATTTTATTAATATTATATTTTGTGTTGTAAGATGCCTAGAATCAGAAGAGTAGCTGGCATGTAAAATTTGTTTTATAAATACTGCAGTTGCTTTCATTCATGCCCTTTTCAGACTGTGTAACTAAGCTTAACCCGACAATCACTATTGGCAGCAAAGAGACTTTTCTGTTTCTGTGTTTCCATCTAATGCCTATCCAGATTTTCTCAGTATGCATAATGATTGCCTTAATGTAGACATATTAAATTAGGACCAAAAGAGAAGTGAATAACCTAACTCATGGGTTACATTATTGCTAAAGTTGCATGATTCTTGTAATGGTACTCCTTTACTTGTTCAAAACTAAATCTGTATGTTACAGGGTTTTAGAGATAGAAATGCATATGCTTAAAAAACACTGCTAAATCTAGCCAAATGCAGCCCCAATATTTCAATAATTTTACAGTGGAAGAGCCTGACTTGAAAAGAAGCGGATTCTTTCTGGAAATATTTAGTAAGATAAACTAAACAGAAACATGATTCCCAACATCATGCCTAATAATTTAATTTTACAAAGTCATATTTTATCTAAGTATATATTAAATAAGAATCTGTAACCCTTTTTAGTCCTCACCTATTTTGGTTCTGGGATAGCTAGTGCCTCCAGTTAGATTATTGAAAAACTATTTTTCTTGGAAATATTTGTGACAAATATTAACAAAACGTCTTTCCACTTGGCAAATATAAGTGACTTCTCAAAGACCGATCTATTATGAAGTAAGACTTAGTTTACATATTACACTAAGATAGAGAAATCTTAGAGAAATCTTCAGTTATCAGTAATTGGGACTGGAATTTCCAATGCTTAGTGATGTAGTTGTAGAAAGCGTCAGCATTGCTTAACAATGGCAATCCTAGCAATCCCCACTGCTGTCATTGATCATTAAGCAAGACCCAGGAAGCCTCAACAACGCCGGCAAGCAGGTAAGATGTGGCACACAGCAGGGCTGGGATTGGCTGCTGTCAATCAGGGGAGGGGGTAAGCGACTTACCACAGTCAGTTGCATCCTTCTTTACCAGCTTTCCCATTGACTTTCAACGTGGAGAAAGTTGCAAATGGTGATCACTTGAGCACAGGACGCTGCAACAAGTGCACACCAGTTGCCCAGTGTCCAAATTATGATCAAATGACCATAGTTTGGGTGCCCAAACTTCAAGAACTGGTCATAGGTTTTCTTTTTCAACACCTTGGTAACTTTGAACAATTGCTAAATAAATGCTGGGTAAGCAAGAACTGCCTGTACAATGAATTTAAGACACAAGTGCAGTTAGTCACTTAAATTAACTATGGTAGTTTTCCACTGCCTCCTGGTGGCCAATGTAATTGAAACCATTACACAGGATATACATGGTGTAAAAACAGAAAAATCCCCTTTCCTTCAAAGGCGGTACCAAAGTAGGTAAATCTTTATAAATAATAGCCTAACGTAACATCCATATATCTTTCTAATCTGAGAGTTAGAGAAATGGAAAGTAGGCTACATTATACTATTCTAATAATAAACTTGCACAGATATAGGATAAGGGATATATAGCTTAGTAATGGTACGTGTGAAAGAAATACTGGAATAGTAATCAATACATAAAATAGCAATCAATAAACTCAAAACAATCAGCAGCATTGGTTGGTGCAAAAAATGCAAATGAAATTTTAAGGCTGAATCAGGAGAATTTTTTTTTTTAATTCCCAAAAATTCAAATTGCTTTTAGATTGCTCAAGTCCCATCACAAGAATTATATTTGCCCAACATAAAAAATAAAGAATACTGGATCAACTGTTGTAAATCAAGAACTACTTATATACTGTAGTATACAATGACTGAATTTGGATAAAACATGAACCACAATCCAATTCAAAGCCTTATTTTATCATAGTGTGGTATGTGAATATTGTTTTATGTAAGGCTACCGATTTGGGTTTGCCCAACTCTAAACAATCACTAGATAGCAATAGCACTTAGACTTGTATACCACTTCATGGTGCTTTACAGCAATCTAAGTGGTTTACACAGAGTCAGCATATTGCCCCCAATAATCTGGATCCTCATAGAGTTTTGCTACCACTACTGACTGATGGGATTTTTGTAGTTTAAATTTGGTACCCCGGATGTGGGTTGAATATGGGCTAAGATAATAGTAAGCATACATGTGCAAACGAATTTACAGTTTTTGCATGTCATATTAAACCCAAACATGCTTTGTTGGCTTTAGACTAGCATGCTTTGTGAAGACTGCCCTTGTGGCTGAAAATGCGGATATTGGCTCACCATAGGAGCCAATTGGGATTGATTCACACAGTGAAAGATTACTGTGCCTTTCTGATATGAACACCCACCATGACTCTTTGTCTGTTGCCTAAAATCCTTATATTGCCTCACTTTTACTCTTAGCTTTGCGGGATTTTTAACTCCGCAAAAGCTTCATCTATAAATCAGTATTCAGAATCTAAGAGACTCTCCAGTGACTTTGTAACACCAACGTACTACGTGGCGGTGACTCTGATTACCGTGCTTTTTAGAGATACACGTGCAACATTCTTTTGCTGAACTCGGTAATTGCTATCTTGTTCCCCCCCCCCCCCCGGCAGCACCTTCATAGACCGAATGGCCTCCCACCCCTGGCGAACGCTGCTTATTTCCTCATAGAGAGTCTGATGAGGCAGCAGAAGCTGGTTGAGAATCTGCAGGGATCCCCTGCGGTACCGAAGCGCTTCCAAACTCATGGCGATCGCCAACTCTGAGGTTGCAGCAGTCTGAGGATGCCTGGTCACCTACGACGCGTTTGAATCAGTCCTTTGCCGACGTCTCTGCTGGGTCCTAGGAAACATCGGTTCAAAATATCTTTTGTCTCAGGCTGATTTCATAGCACATCGGGCTACAGAACTCCGGATGATCAGAGGCGGCAACAAAGCCGCCTTAACATTTGTATCTGTATTTTGACAGTCCAGATCTGGCACTCTAACTAAATCAGGATTAATTGTAGAATTATATCCTTATGGGAGGAAATAAATAGAAACTTTCCACAACATTGTGCTAAAAATATATATTATTATTGGCTGCTTAGTTCATGAGTTCAGCAGCTGGCAATGGAATAATTAGCAGATGGGTAATGGAATAGATAGTCCATCACACCAAAATCATAATATGAAATTCAGGTCAGATTTTTAAAATTACCATCTGCTCAATAAGAGTTAATGAAGTAGATTAATATATTTTCAACAAAAGCCTCTTGAAGGGTGTTTGCCACACATCATATTATCTCTATCTGGTTGAAAATCATGACATAGAGATCATTAACCAAATTATTCTGTAAAATGAGGAAGACATCAATTTCAGATAATTAAAACCTATGCAAATAAAGTTGCATGAAATGACAGTGTTGTGTTGGAAGATGATTTATGATGGGCCAAGAGCAAAAATAAAATACACTAAGTTCCTATTGGTTCTTAGCTCTCATTTGTTTTTCCATCAAGCAAATCCTCTCATTACAAATTCCACTATTTCATCTTAAACTGATACAAAATAATCATCTGCCTTTTGCTCATCATTGCTGCTACAATTAACTTCATGTTTTATTACCATTCCAATTGCACTGCACACTAGCAAACAAGATAATGAAATGGAAAACATGCAGAAATATTTTAATCTTAATTTACTTTGTATCAACTACTATCAAGTGACAACTATTTGTGTAAATATTGACATGAAATACCGTCTTCATCTCACTATATTTCTATTTCAAAGTCCAAAACCAAGTATTACATTTTATTACTTGTTACAATTATATTTAATGTTTCCTCCAAGAGCTAAAAGCAACTTACATGGGGGATCTCTCTTCATTTTATTTCTCCAGCACTGAATTTGTGAAGTAGGTTGGATTGAGAGAATAACTGGCCTAAAGCCACTCAATGATTTTCCATTTCTTGAAACTTCGCTGTAGTTATCCAAGTTTAATCACTAGTGTTCAATCATTATAGAATTAATACCTTGAAGACATATGACTTTTTTATTTTCCTATGTATCTATGTATTTATATACAAAGACAAATTCCTTGTGTGTCCAATCACACTTGGCCAATAAAGAATTCTGTTCTGTTCTGTTCTGTTCTATTCTATT
>JANHFM010002116.1:221136-239199 GCA_032468115.1 Grayia smithii
ATTTATTTATTTATTTATTTATTGCACTTGTATGCCGCCCTTCTCCCGAAGGACTCAGGGCAGCTCACAAAAATAAAAAGATACAGTAACAGTTAAAACCAACAATTAAAAAGCAATAAACATATATAAATATATAAAACATCTAAAAACAAATTAAAACCCATGTCAGCTCAGCTGATTTGAGGGAACAGCCACGTCTTCAGGTCACGGCAGAAGGAGCAGAGGTCGGAAGCTGTCCGGAGCTCAGTGGGCAACTAGTTCCAGAGGGTCAGTGTACCCACAGAGAATGCCCACCCCCCCGGCGCGGATAAAGATAAGGAAGGATAAAAGATGACAAATGAATACAGAAAGCCTATATTTGTAGAAACGGTGTCATGAAAGTTAAAGTTCAAAAGGAATTTAGTGAAAGATGCAAAGAGTAACAAAGGAGATTTCTTTAGATATGTTTAAAATTAAAAGAGAAGTAAAGAAAGAATATACTAACTGCTCGGTGAAAATGGCAAAAAAAAAGGTTAAGGTAACAAAGTAGCAGCAGCACTATTAAAATCTCATTTTGGCTGAGTCTTCTCCTGACAAGAGAATGTGTATTTTATCAGTCCACTGGAAACAGGTGGAAGAAACAGGATTTCAGCTCAACTAGATAGAAACATGAAGAATACCTACTGATCTTAAATGAATTCAATTTTGTAGCACCAGATGAATTGAATCCCATTGTTGAGAAGAAATGTGCTCTTGACCAATATCCATTATCTTTGAGAAATGTTGAGAATAGATGCTAGGCAACTGAAAGATGGCAAATATTGTCCCTATTTTATTGGCTTTCATCACTACGGCTAGGCATGTGTTCAGAACATGCATGCTTCCTCTGATTTAGAAGTTATGTAGTGCTAAACATCTTCAAAGCATTGGCACCTACCCTGAAACATCCTATTTTCACATAATTTAGACTGAGGCTTGATATAGTTGTGAAATTGTTCATAAGAAAACATGGCTAAGTCACCATGGGGCTCAGAATGTATGGCAGAGCTTATAAAATCATTATGTTGATAATGATTTGACAGTTTTTAGGTTTTGCCTTGATGGCTGATTATGTATTTATTATGTTTATGATGTTTTTAACTGATATTAGATACAGAGTTATTTGCCAGATACTAGCAAGACAAAAAACAAACAAACAAACAACCCAAACATCCCATAAAGTTAAAATCTCCCAAAGAAGAAATTCAAAAATGACCTCAAGCATCTTGATCATTTATCCCATTCAGTGGTGATTCTTGATTTTTTCTATTTGTTTCTATGTCTATTTCTATCTGTTTAGAATCAGTTTATAAGACGTACAGACAACTTAGAATCTGGCATGGACTAATGGCAGATGTCATAAAAAATAATGCTGGAGAATGTGGGCTGCCTGCCATCTCTGCCCTAAAGTTAAAATGGTAAATCAAGCAGTCAAATATATGAATTATTTCCCTCTGCAGAGAATAAGTATTTATGTGATTCTCTATGATCTATAGTATATTTGCACTACCAGAAGAGGCTGCTGTCCCACCTTCACTTGCTATAATGTCACACATTCAACATCAGTGTTATGATTAATAGCTGTTCTCTGATAGCGGAATACTCTGAAGAATGTGAGAGAATTTTGCTTGATCTTCCAGCAACATTTATATTTCCTGGACTAAGAGGACCTTTTGAATGTCCATGTCTCTACATTTCACTACACGGAGGATATTTTTTTGAAGGATTGCAGTGGCTCCAATTTCTCATCCTAACGCTGGCTTCTCTGGTGATTCTCTTATCATTGTGGACTAAGGGAAGATCAAGCAATTGCAATTGATGGTTTTCATTTTTGAACTCTATCCCTTTTGTACACTGCTGCCTCTTTTCCTTTTCTGCCTCCTGGTGCTATGGATGTACTACAGACCAACAAAGTTGGCCTACCAAACAGCACTTACTTCATGAATCTGTCAAACATAGTCCTTGCTCTCCTGCTTATAAGAAGACAGGCTCCCAGTAATTTATTATTATTTTTTATTATTATTATTAAAAAGTTTTACAAAATTTTTAACAACAAACCCCACCAACCCTCCCTCTCCCTACCCACCCATCCCCTACCCCCCTTGGCTTACCGGAGCAAGTTACATATAAAAGAACAATAAATCTAATAGTCTAACATAAATTCACTATCTATAACTAATCCTAACCTTTTAACTCTATTTATCTACAAGGACAAATCTATAACTTCACTCATATGCTAATTGCAATTTTTTAGTACCATATTTCTTTTGAGTATAGTCTATCCACTTTTTCCAGTCCATATAATATTTTTCTTGTGTGTTGTCCTTCAAATAAGCCGAGATTTTTGCCATCTCTGCTATATTTGTTACTTTAAGTGTCCATTCTTCAATAGATGGCAACTCTTCTTTCTTCCAATTTTGCGCTATCAAAAGTCTAGCTGCAGTTATAAAATTCAACATCAATTTAGTCTCTATCACTGTAAGTCCGGTGGTAATGCCTAGCAAAAACAGTTGTGGTTCAAAAGATATTTTCTTTTTAAAGACATTCTGTATAATCCACCATATTTTAATCCAAAAAGCTTTAACTTTTCTACAAGTCCACCAAATATGGTAATAAGTTGCATCATCTTGACCACATCTCCAACATTTAGATTGTACATTTGGATACATACAAGATAACTTTTTTGGATCTAAATGCCATCTATAAAACATTTTATAAAAATTTTCTCTTAAATTTTACACTTGTGTAAATTTTACATTCGTGACCATATTTTCTCCCACGTATCCAACATTATAGGTTTCAATCCCATTAGATTTTGAGGGGCTGATCGAAATTTCCTATTTTTTCAATGTCCTAATAATTTCTCATGTTCAAGTTAAAGCTTGAATGTTATATTTAAATCTTATGTTCAGTTATATACATGCTGTAACAAACTTAATTTTTAAAATTCACACAAAAACAATATACAACTGGGAGCTCATCTCTCCTAATATATGCAATTTTCCCAAATTTTCATACCTTTGCAGACTTTTCTCTGTAGTGCAATGCATCTTTGCACATTGTCTTCACTGGGATATTGATTTAGAGTGTACTAACCTATAAATCAACATTTAAAAAAAAAAAAAGGGAAAAGCAAATTCAGAGAACTGTGAGCTTGGAAATGTGATAGCTCCAGCATTTTATTTTACACAACCTGAATTTTAAGTGTAAAACTTACAAATTAGAATTAAAATGTGAATTGCTCATGTCTTTCCTGTCTCTTTTCATCTTCAATTTAATCAATCTTTTTTCATTTTTCACTTTGGGACAAAAGTAAATGGTCAAATTTGCTGTGGAAGATAGGGATGGCCAGATGATACTTTTCATTATCTTTTTAAAATGAAATCTCCAGTGTCTGTAATCTCTCTTTGCTTTGCTCTCCCTTTGTTTTCAAATCTTTGACATTTCTCTGCTACTCTTTCTCTTGTCTTGCTTATGTAAAAGCAATAAGTAGGTGTTGACTGAGCCAAATATTTCTGGAAACAGTTGACATCCATCCTCAGTAACAGACTCAAATGAGAGGTTGAAAAGACCCTCCTGATGGTAAAATGAGACAGTACACAGGGATCCCTGGACTTCATTATGTAAGAACTTGACACATGCTTTTGTAGCATGAATTAAGGAAGCAAATAATTATTCTTCCTTAAAGGCTGTTTGAGAAATGCAACCAGAACTCATCTTCTCCCCCTCCCCCTCCTCCTCTTCCTCCTCCTCCTCCTCCTCCTCCTCCTCCTCCAGTTACAGATACTTTGCTTTTAGTTCACAGCACTCCAAATTAGAATGCCCTTGGGAATATAATAGGAATAAACATATGAATAACTGAAATTCTCTGATTAAGCTACATGTACATCTTTTCAAGATCTGGAATGTTCTTTGGAATGGAAAACATTGTTTTATTTTTTTATTTTTACGTGAAATACTGATAGAAAGAGGAAAAGAAACTTCTATTATACATTGTGAACTTGTTAGAGTATCATGATGAAAGCAGAATTGTTTTTGTTGGGACTTATGAAAGATACATTGAACTGTAAAAGAAATATGAGGAATTAATATTATATATGGTAACTGCAGCAAGATTACTGTATGTACAAATTTAGAAGAATAATGAAATCTATCCATGCCTGTGGTCTTTTTGGACATGGTCCAAAAAGGATTGTGCTGTTTCTTTGGCAGTAACAAACCCTTGCAAAGAATGAAATGCACCCTTTTGGTAAAAAGATCCACTACTGGTGGTATGGAGATATAGCCGTGGACTGGAGGTAAATAAGTAATAAAATCCATTGATATTCTGTGCCAAGGGTGGATTGGGTTTGGGAGAGGTTGTAACAGCCCTGCTGGCTTCTATGGTGGGATCTAAATCTATAAAATTAGCAATTGTACCAGAATCTTCAAGCCTACACGCAGGAATCTCCTCAGACTGACAGTTTGCATTTGGGTAAGACTAGATAATGTTCAACATTCAAGAGGGTCAGACTTTGTCCCCTTGTGCCCAAACAGGATTCCAGACTAATTCCCCATTTGACTCCTCCCCCTTGGTCAGCCAGTCTTTCTCCAACAAAAGCTGGCTTTTCCCCCAGATGTTGGGATAGAGTAAGATTGGAGCCCAGTAATTGTAATTGTGATTGTATTGGCAAATGTTAGGGCACCAGGAGTTGCTTTTTGGATGCTTCTTTGTAGTATTTCTTTTATGTTTTTATCAACACATTGATATGAACTACCCAGAGTTATGGCAGATATTATAGAAGAGCAGGCAGAGTCAAGAGAATAGAGTCAAGAGAGGGCTCAGCTTAGAATCACTATGTGTTCACAAGCACTCCAAGTCCAGCCATCATGAATTATGTTAACTCTTATCTAGTGTCAATTTAGTGCTGTATGCTAGTTGATCAGGTTCTTGCATATAGGCTTGAGCAATAAATCTTCTAAACAGCAACTTATACATGATTCTGATTCTTCACACCTGGCAGATATGAATAGTGGTCATATAAATATCTTAAATAAATAAATAACCCTTTGTATTCTTTTTCAGATCTATATCCATCCTCAGTGAAACCAATAGTCCTATAGAAAGATTTATATCTTCTTTACCATAACATATATATTGAACTACAAATAAAGATAGTTTCAGTTAACAACCAGTGGCTTAGCAGTCAAAGGTATAATGGACCCCTTCTTACTACCTGGTTCCAGAGTTCTGTCAGCTGCACACATTCCAACAGTCACATGACTTGCATTTCAGGTACTTGGCATCCAGCTCATCTTTATGGCTGATTACAGCATTCTGTTGTCATGTGACTATAATTTCTGATGATTTTTGCTGGTTTCTGGCTTTTTCAACTGGCTTTTGGCAAAAAAAACCACAATAGGAATATATGGATTCATTTAACAACTACTAAATTCACTTAACAACCACCTCAGAAAAAGTTGTAAAATCAGATCTAGTCACATGGGTGCGACAATTTATAACCACAATGACTTACTATGGAAATTCTAGGCTCCATTATGGTTATAAATCAAGAATACATGGGATTATCTACTGTATATATATAAAAGTAGGTTCTTTTGTAAGAACCATACAAATTTCTACATAAATAGAAAAAATATCATCCACATCTTAAATCATTTCCTTGTGGCTCTTCTAGGGGCATCCACAGGATCAAGATGACAAATGTACAAAAAGGGCAACTTCGTATTGCAATGGCATAGTGCTGATTTAATTATTATCCTTACCTTGTTTTCTCAGCAGACATGTCTGCTTCATTATCATTAGCCATCTAAGTTATTAGGGATGTGCAAGTGCTTTAATTCAAAGGCAGAGTGGGCTTTGGGATACCCAGGGACACATAAGTAGAATATATCACTTTTTAAAACTTCCAGGTTTTGCCAGGTTTGCCCAATTTGCCTAACAATTAGTCTAACAATTTAAATCATTGGGTCTTCTGCAAATCTTGCATACTTAGGACACCATATCATGATGATATCACGTGCAGTCAGAAATAGATGTCATGACCATCCATATAATTTTTTCCCATTTTTAGAGATTTCCCATGTAGTCATATGTTTTTGTTGTCCGATGCAGATATAGAATTCTTAAATATATAAAATAAGACCAAGATACTGTACAGGAGAAATATGTTTTTGTCAGTGGTGGATTCAAAATATTTTACTACCGGTTCTGTGGGCTTGGTGGGTGTGGCAAGGGAAGGATACTGTAAAAGCTCTATTCCCACCCCACTCCAGGGGAAGGTTACTGCAAAATCCCCATTTCCTCCCAATCAGCTGGCACTCGAGAAGCAGAGAATAGATGGGGCCGGGGCCAATCAGAGATGGTATTTACCAGTTCTCCAAACTACTCAAAATTTCTGCTACTGGCTTTTTAGAACTGGTCAGAACCTGCTGAATACCACCTCTGGTTTTGGTGTACAAGACTTTTCTATGGTTTTGAGTATTTAAAATTAGGTGAGTATGTGGTGATGAAAGAAATATGATATCTGTTCTCAAAGTCACTACCTTTCCAGGCTGCATTCCTTCATAAGACTAAGCTATACCACATAAATGAGAGTTTCTTCAAAGTAAAGTATTATACAATTGTGCTTCTGAAGTACAGATTTTACTGTATAGAAATAGTCCCTTTACCTTTACCACCCAAAAAACCTTGAGTGGTCTTTACAGTTATGCATATTTTATATATTTGATCAAACATGAATATTTATTCATGTATCTAATTTAATATAGATAGAAGTCTGACTGCAGTGAAAAAACAAAGAGATTAATTAAATAAATACATAGATTGTTCTAGTTTTTTTTTCAAAAAAGATGTTGCTATTTGAAACACTACCAAAGAAACTTTTGAATTTCAGAGTAAACTGATACTGTTCAAACTTCTTTTTCTTTATCAGAATCACATTCTGTTAGAGGAGTCCCTTGACATAGTTAATTTAAAGAAGATTTGAAGGTATGATGCAATATCAGCTATGTATGCAGACTCACTTTTACTTTAATTTGAAATCTCAACTTTAAGCTCAAATTACAGTTTTGGAAATCATACTTTTGGAGCAATATTAGAGTGCTGATAACTCTCCATGATATGTATATCATGGAGAGGTTATAGAAGAGCAGCTTTCTTCAAATGCAACAACTTTGTTTGAACAGCTAATAAACTTTGAATTCAACAAATACACGTTATTTTTCATACAAAATATCACAAATCCATATTTTCCTTATAAAACGCATTTTAAAATGCTCCACTTTCCCAAATGGCTTGAAAAGAAAGAATGAAAAAAAATAAACAAAATCAGTTTACAAAAATATTTATGAAGTACTATGAGTAATGTTTTACAAATTAATCATTATTTCTTTTCTTTCTCACCACTCTCTCTATTTCTCCACACATACAAAACAGTGAAATTCTGATTGACTGGGGTTTGTTTAAATATGCTGCATAGATCACGGTACCACTCAAGAGGATTCTAAATGCTTTTATTGTGTATGTAGCATGCACATACTAATATGGTAGTTACAGTAACAAATTTGAATACTATTTCAAATCAAGATCTTTTTTTTAAATTCAACTTATATCCCGCCCTTCTCCAGAGACTCAAGGTGGCTTACAATTTTTTCAAGCACAAATCAATGTGCTTAGCAATACCTTCATTCCTTGTATATGCCTGCTTATTAGGGCTTTTGTCATTCCCCCCCAAGTGGCATTTTACAAAGTCAGCTTATTGCACCCAACAATCTGGGTCCTCAGTTTACCTACATTGAAAGGATGGAAGGCTGAGTCAACCTTGAGCCTGGTGAGATTTGAACTTGCACTAATTGCAGGCATCTGGAACTAAGTGGAAACACTTAGCAGTGCACTAGCTAAGTGCGCCACTGAGGCTCTTATTATTTATTTTAAAATAAAAAGAATATTTGATATGAATTATATCAGCCATTTATGAATTCATTTTTAGTTTTGATTGTACATGATTTTAAAAAATATTCTGAGAAGTGTTTTAAAAATAAAAGATTTCATGTATAATCTTTCTATTGTTTTGAATTTCACATAGCATCATATTCATACCAATACTTACATTCTACCAGTTAATGTAAAACATTGTTAAAAACCGCTGGCTTTAACATATGCTTTACACTAGGGGTGGTCCAACGTGGGCAACTTTCAGACTTGTGGATTTCAACTTCCTTCAACTTGTGGACCGCACTTCCCAATGCTGACTGGGGAATTCTGGGAGTTGAAGTCAAGTCTTAAAGTTGGAAAGGTTTTACACAATCCTAAAGACAAAATACAATGGTCAAAATGCTCCTTCTATAGATAAAATCAAATATCCTTCATCAAGTGAGATTTCTTTTTCTTTGGCTAAAAAATGGCATGACGTCATTGAAAGGTACATGATCTGGCAATTTGTGCAGGAAATGTTAATCCAAATTGAAAACATTTTAAATAGGTGTCCCAACATAGATATATACAATCCACTGCTGCCTACCAAATGCAGGTTTTCTGAAGTGTGAATATTCAGTCCATTCCTGAACAGGTCAGATAAAATTTCCTGGTAGGTCCTCACTTGTTTGTGACCACCATCTTCATTAAAATGCAGAACTCTTAAAAGCATGACTGAGGGCTCTGCCATGCAAACGTATTATTGTTTACTTGATGGGATATTTCCAACATGGTTAACTCGTTTAATGGATTTAAGTTAATGATGATTTCAGTATTTGCGTGTTTATTGTAGCTCTAATTTTACTGAGCTCATTTATTGTTTTAACAGAAATATTGCAGACACAAATAAAAGCACATAGACCAAGGTAAATTATTTTTTTCCAGGTGAACATGGTACGTTGAAAAACTAACTAAAATTATGTACTCAATATGCTAAAAAATATTACCATTAAATTTAATAGTAATACTTAATGACTATAATACCATTTTTCTCAAAAATAAGATCAGGTCTTATATTAATTTTTGCTCCAAAAGACGCATTAGGGCTTATTTTCTGGTTAGGTCTTATTTTGGGGGAGACATACTAAATGCACCATCTGGCTGACAGTCTTAACTGGGCCTTATTTTGGGGGGTAGGGCTTATATTATGACTATACTGAAAAATCATGCTAGGTTGGGTCTTATTTTTGGGGAAACAGGGTAGTAATAGTAGTACTTAATCATGCCACATCAAGATGACATAAAATGATGAGCATAGAGCAGAGTCAATTAGTTTACAATAGTTTTTCAAAATGCACATTGGTTCTCCTGATAAGTTATTGCATACGAGTTGATTTGCTTATTAGGTATCATTCAGATTCTTATTAATCCTTGCATTTGTTTCTAAACAGTTCTGTTCTGTTAGGAGTCCCAGCACTTTCAACTTGAAAATGAAGGGCCCTAGAAACCTTCTCAGGTTAGTGCTATAGCTTTCAAAATGACCCTACAATCAAGTCCATTGTTATGATTGCTTTAGGAACATAAAGAAATACACAAATTACATTTTTGATTAAAAATCCTTTCTTTCTCACCTGGCTGGTTTAAATAATGAGTGTATACCTAAAGGTTACTTTTATTTTAAACATGTGTTGTGAGATTAAAATAAGATATTAATTTCTGGCATGCTATTGATGTTCGTAAAAAGTATAGGATAGAAAGTTATTATTACCTATCTGCTAGTTGACAAGAAGGCAGGATTAGATTTCTTTCAGGGAATTACACTTTTGATGACCCCAGTACATATATAACATGTTAGCTAATGGGGGTGCAGAGGGGCATATTTTAGTGTTTGATCAGGAAATCCTGCATGAGCATATTGATATTAGACGAAAATTTGATTAGTAACCTTAGTGACAAGGGGATCAGATCCACTCTCGACATACAATCAGATCTGGCAGGACATGCTTTTTGTCTCTTTGAAGGAAGGGAACATTTGTACAGCATCAAGTCAGCGCACTGGAAAATTTAAAAAGTTGTTGCCTATTGAAACCTGAAAATCACCTTTTAAAATTATTTTTGTTTGGAAATATGTTTGTAGTTAGCATGATTTAAAACATATACAGTTTTTTTTTAATCTAACAATTTTTCAGGGTAAAAATTAGCTTTTTACAAATATTGTAAGCATTTCCCCCTTTCTCTGAAGGAAGGGCTATTTTTTAAAAAAAGTTCTTTGATGCAAAACATAGAGGGAAGTAAAAAAGATAAGAGGAAGAGATCTGTCTAAATTTGGCTAAAATATTGTTGACTGAAATTTGTGTCATTTTTGACAGAGATTATTCCATTTCTTACCATCTATATAGCCTGATAAAGTTCGTATTACAATTGTAGTTAAAAGAACAGCTTCCAGTTTGAAAGTACTGTTTATTTTCTTAACCAGTTAAGGAATGGTATCATACTTTAACTAATGTGTTAAGAATAAATATGTCCTTGTTTATATAGTTAGGATGTTTTATTTGTATTTAATTTGAAGGAAAGTTGAAATTAACTGTAAGGCATACAAAGCCTTGGGACAATTTGTTTTGGTGAGAAGTGTATATTTAAAGCAACTTCTTGGCTAATGAAAATCAGTTTTAACTTCACTGAGATTAACAGTTGGAAAAATCTCTGCCAAATGAGGACATGGTTTCATATGTTTTTAAAGTCCAGCCCCGTAACACCAGCTTCCTTTTAACCCTATAGTATTAGATATGTTGTTGAAAGTTAATTCCCATGGTGAAGCATAGTTATAATACTACTTGATTACAAATTCTGTTTGAAAAATCATTTGATGTCACAGTGCTTTTATGAGGTAACCAAACAGCTAGCCATCCTAGGCTGTCTGATCTTCTAATCAATTCAAATAGATGTTGACTAAAAAAAGAATATACCACCACAACCAGAGAAAATAAGAATCAAATACAAAATTACTTGGCAAAATAAAATCTTCAAATAAAAAGAAGGTTTGAAAAAATGTACAATTATTAGCTACCCTACAGGTGTCTTTTTCTCATAGAAAAGAGATTGAAAGCTATTTGATTTTGCAAATTTTCAAAATGATCAAGGCATTGATAAAACATCCAAATGGAAAGAATGTATATGGCCAAGAAGAAGTGATCTTTCATATCATGCTATCTTATAAGACCAGCATATGCATGTAGGCAATTTGTACCTACAAAAAGTTGGGATAACCAACTTCAGTGCTGATGAAGTAAAGCACTGTAAAGGCTGTTGGCAATGACCTGTGCTTCTTCTAACTGATAACATCATCAGAGGGTATTGTTGTCATTTCTAAATAACTCAGTTTCCTCCCCCTGTAGACATGCCCATTCATGTGTTATACTTAAATGCTTGCATCTGGAGTTAGGCCAGATAGATGGATCAGGGTTTCTGCTGATATAATGGCTTTCGTGCTACCCTTATCAACCGTTCTGCCTAAGGTGATGTCAGATGTGCTGTTGGAAAAATGCAGAGTATCTGTCCCCAAAGGTTTCAATAGCTATGGGGTGAACTATATATATTATTATCCAGTACATGATTTTATATTCACTGAGCAGAAAATTGGAATTCTGAAACAATGGAAATTCTACAATCCTATCATCATCATTAGAACATTTACTGATAAATATTAGCAGAGGTGGTGTATCCATTAATTTGGTTCCCACTAGATCTGACGTAACCTCTGTTTTTTAACAGATTTTAATTTATTTGTTACCTGGTCCAATTTAAAATACCAGGATCTAAATTCGAATTCCAAAGCTGTGAAGCATAAATATTTGAACAAGAAGCCATACATTTTGATTGCCAGAAGACATTGTTTTTATTTTTCAACTAGGAAAATAATACAAGTATATCAAAAAAAATTCTCTTTATTATGGTACCCCAATTTTGAAATGTATCCTGAGAAATATATATATTTGACATTGACATACATTCTTTTTAAGAATTTGAAGATATTAGAAAGCTGGCTTTTTTCAGTTTTATTATCAAATGCTTGATGTTTAACTTGCTTTTTTTTTACAGTCAAATGTTTATGTACGCTACCTAAAACTCACTGCTGGATAAAGGATCACGTTATTAATTCTTAAAATAAACACATAAGCCTATAACAAATTAAGGACCACCTAGAAAATTATCTCCATAAATCTTGTTGTTTGACAACGTTAGTAGATTGCATGTCTAAATAATAATACGTTGCATCAAACATATTATTTCAATCTGAACAAAATTCAATTTTGTCCAAATTTTCTTAGAATATGAGCTAGATTTAAACCAATACAATAGGGCTGCACCACCATTTGGAACTAGACATACAATATAACTGTAAATTCCATTTTACCTTTTTGTATTTCTACTGTATCTAAAAGGAGAGAATATCACTTATACAAAATTAGGTTAAAATACAAACATTTCATAGAGTTAAGCACACATTGTGGTAACATCTAATAATGCAGTCTTTCCTGCAATAAATATGAAGACCTTAAAGCTAAGAGTCATTGTGGCTAGAAATCTGTTTCTTTATTCCATTTTTATATCATCTTATTTCAAATTCTACAAAAACTAAATATTCATGGTAAATATTATGGCAGATATATGGCATAATAAAAGATGATAAAAATTAAAAAATACACATTACTTCTATATTGTATTTTTCCATTTGTCATTTTTTCCATGGCCATAATTTCATCTGAGTTCCATCCAAAACAAAATTATCAGACTGAAAACAAGAATTATCAGACTGAAAAATAAGATGATCTAGTAAATATGCTGTTTACAGGAATTCAACCCTCTGCCCAATAAAAATCAGTATTGTAGAAGGCTGTGTCCCTACTAAATAGGTAGCACCAATGTGTGCTATCTTTACTTTTGAGAGGGAGGGTTAATCACAATAAATATAGGTTTTGAGAATTATGATAATTTAATGGTTAGATTGTTAGAAGCTCCAGTACAAAATCCAAGTGAGGCATGAAAAGATGGTATTGCTATGCTCATTTTGCCGTAATTTCACCTTCTTAATTTGGGAGAAAAATGATAATAGAATATTAAAAAGTTACAAAAATGCCTTTTTATTCACTGCAGGTATACTTTTGTGAACAGGATTCTTTCCATGAAATAGAAGGATCAGTGAAAAGGAAAAGGAGGAGTGCAATTCTTATTTAACATTCCTTAGCAATTTCTCTTCCATTCATATAATCTCCTATAGAATTCTACAGAAATGCTAGTCCTCCAGAATATATTGCAGAAATATCCAGTGGACTGCAAAGAAAAGGAGGAGTCAAGCCCTGAAACATTATGAGTGGAACTCCATTTTTTGAATTCCGGTTCCTATCATATATACACTACCGTAAGCTCTACTATAGGGCATTTTGCCCTTTTGCCACATAGCATTCCAAAGGTGACCATTAACCTATGTGTTTTCTTATCCATTATGTTTTCCAATATTAAAATGAAATTATAGCAAATAGTTTAGGAATTTAGGAATTTAGAAACCGCTTCAATCAAGACCACTCTAAGTAGGACACAAAAACAATAGCCCTAGTCAATGCAACAATAAATAATACATAGTATAGTATAACATATAATATAAAATTGTGATTCAAATTATAATTATTGTTCTTTATCCCAGGAGCACTATAGCATTCAAGTCCCAAAGACTAAAAAGTGGGAACTATTCCTGTATTGAGGTTCAGGTGACAGGGAGCCCCACAGAGAATGGCAATACGCTGAATACATCTAGTTATATTGTTCTGTGTAATCCAACTCCATTGGAACACTCAATATCTTTGAACATTTAGTTTAATAATGGTCTGGATAAGACTGAAAAGCTTAAATTAAATCCAGACAAGATGATGATGTTGTTGGTTAATAGAAAGCCAGGCTCAGAGATTGGAATTCTATCTTAATAGGCTATGCATCACCTGAAAAATCAAACTTACATTTTTGAAAATGCTGTTGATCCTATATTACTCTGTATTGCACAATTATATTTTGTATATCAGATGCAGTATCTGAGTCAATCCTATTTAATAACTCACTATGTGTTCGTTATTTCAGATGTTGACTTCTCTAATTAGCTCTTCTGTGCAGTTCCTTTAAAAAATAGACTCTTCAGCTGCACAAAATTATTTGGTATGATATTTTGCACACATTACCAGATAATTATTTAAAATTTTTATTGAAAGTTCTGTATTCAATGCCAGTTCTTTTCAAGTTAATTAAAATATTTATTTTAATTTGTAAGCTATCTATATTTGTATGTATGTCTCCAGATAATGAAGATATGGAGAAGCCTTATTTTAGTCATTTGAATTGTTTTTAAGAATGCCAATGTTCTTTTTAATAATTTTTATTATTTTATAACTGTTGTTTTAGTCCTTGATTTTTCTGCATTACCTTGATAGTTGTTTCTGAAATAGGTAGAATATTTTAAATGAATAAAACCATAATTACTGATCTTAAAGAGTAATATAAGTGAAAATAAATATTTAAAATGTTATATTTTTATAAAGTCTTCTAAAAAGCATGAATAATTAACTTTCTTGTTGCACAGATATCAAATTATTCATTTGGAGGGTGGAAAGGTCTGTAGAACTACTTTCAAAAATCCAGTACGACATTAAAATAACATTTGACACAATGACAGCCATGTGTTTCAGTTCATTTACTGAGGTACTTTGACAGACAGGAATTATGTATTAATAAGTGATACAGGCCCATTTGATAGATCTACTTAACAATTCTTTTTTTCTTTTGGTTTATTAAACATAATATTTAGCAAAATGTTAAATACATAAATAAAAAAGCCATAGAAGACAACTTTATCCAACCTATTGTGAGAGCAATTAGAATTAACATGGCTGAAATTAACAAAATGCATACACTATTGTATATTGCATGCAATTATGTTGAGAGGATGTTGTTACCCATTTAATTGGGTAAAAGGTTTCATAAACAATCTATGGAAAAGAAGTAATTCAAATCCCTTATAATCATTGAAAAATATTCCATTGAGGAGACTAGGAGAGAAATTACACATCAAAGTAAAAATATTATCTGTTGTTTTCCAGACCAGAATATGACCTTTCAACCTAATATTTAAGCTGTGTCAGTTAAGTTATAATTAATCAAGATCAAAAATATAATTAATCAAGAACATAATATGTTCTCCCTTTTTTTAATTTTTTGGTAATTTTTTTCTTTCTGTTTTAAAAAGTATTTACTTTTTTGGGGGGGAAAGGGTTGAGAGAAGTGCAGTTCTGCAAGTTTGAACAGAACTCCAGATGTGTTGCACATTGAAATGATTCTCATTGCAGTCCTGAAAAAGACCCGTTCCTAGAAAAATTTAGGGGAAAATATGCTGATGTTCTTTACAGTAAATCCAGAGTACATACCCATTAGCAGTTCTTCAAAGAAATATGTGTACTGTACAGAGAAATCAATTATATGGTATATTCAGTGAAAGACGTTTTGACTTCCTCCTTCCAGAAGGAATATAATATTTGATGCTGATCCCTATAAGGAACAAATTTAAGATGATAGTTTCTGTGGTCCAGTTTTGTGGCAAGTTAATATTCATCTTCTAGATGAGATAGGATTCCTTTACTATGCTAGCACATTTTCTGAAAGAGAAATTTCAGTTGCATTTAATGTATATCATACCATTATTCGTTCATTTATTTTTAAAGGCCCAGAAGTAATTAAAATCTGTTATCCTTAGGGAATACATAATTTAAAAATACATATTTAAATCTTTAAAAAATTTATATCATTTTACTACTTGTAAATATTAAAATATTTAAAAATATTCAGAATTTTTAAAATGATTAGTTGACATTATTTTTCTCCCATTTGACACACTGCTTTCTTAATTCTAAGAAATGTCAAATGACAAAGTAACACAGAGAAAGAAAACTGCCGGTAAGATCATAAATGCCTATGGCTTACCAGGAAAATGAAACTTTTTTTTAACACCATTCAATGATGTCACCAGTTTGAGGTTTCCCTGGGACTTTATTAAAATGTTTGTGACAGAGCCAATGTAAACCTTCCTAAATCTAACACAGAGCTGAAAAAGACTGATTTTAGGGAATGTGAAGATATGGATCATTGGGTCTGTTCAAGTAGCATCTTGAGCCAATTATTGGTGTCATCTTGAGCCAATTTAATCAATCCAAGGGGGATTCAAGGGAGAGAAGGAGGGGGATTATAAGTGTTGGTCAAATATTCGGCTGAAATGTAACCAGTGTCCAATATGTGGATGTGTCTTCTTTAGAACTTTATTTTGCTCTGTCTTGCAACTAGCTAATCTAAACTGCCCTCAATCACTACACAATGGCTTCTGGTGAAAATGCTTCAGAAAAAAATGGATTAATGTTTTCAGAACAGTATTGTCACATTTTTAGGAATTTTATTCTGATGTCTTTAATATGAAAGTTACCATGTTTGGCTCTTTTGTTCTAAATACCACTGCTTGGCAATAAAGTCCCACAAAAAAGTACAAAAATTTTCATGTAAATAGATTCAGAATTGTGGCACAGACACACTTTGTGGTTTCCAAATAATCCTTTTTGCATATTTTTTTTATTTTGTGATATTTTTACTGATACCACAAGTTCCTTTAAAATATGCTTATTATAAAATCTTATTCTTTTTATTATATTTCTTCTGTTAAACATAGAGACGAGATGGGTTACATCAATCACAGTTCTTTGATCACACAAGAAGTATCAATGGGTGACTGTTTAGCTCTTTAAAAACTAATATTTTATGTGTTGGTTCGGGCTAATATAGTCTATAAAATTCTTTCCCAGCTAGTCCAGATGTGTTGGGGCTACAACTCTAGAAATGCCACTCAAAAGTAAATATTACTCTCCCAAACAATGGCCGATTAGATGTTATTTTTAATGTACAGTATATATAGGAACCATGTCAGCATGTTTAAACACACTGTATATATTTAATACTAGAAGCAAGTCACAAATTTAATCTGCACTACCATTTTGGACAATTTGACCTTTCTGCTCCTTAACAGAAATCTAACAAAAAATAACCTTTGGCTGCAATCAGTCTTAACAAAACAAGCTAATTGATTTTATTGCTCATTATGTGTTTAACCAAATATGCAGTGCACATAAAATTTTAGTCATAATCATGACTACCCTTTTCTGGATTGTACTTCATAGATTCATTGATTAAAAACTTTGGTACATCTAGAACTTCTATTTCAATAGTTAGGGCATTTCTTTTCAAAATTTTGGTATATCTAGGACATTACATTTATTTCCATGAATACTCACCAAAGGTATACAAAAAACCTCAACTGTTGCATCCATAATATAAAAGGACCAAACCTTGAGGGCCTTAGAGTTTCACAGATTTTTACCGTAAATCCTACAGAAAACATTGGCTGTACAGAGAATTACAATATATCTTTGTATATTACATCAGCACTTAGATATACTTTATTTCTATTTAGTTCTTTTTTTCCCCCCTTGTAGTTTTTATGGTATAAAAGGGAGAAAGATGCTCAGCACACTCATCTCATTGATTCCTGCATATTCCCAGAGTTATTTCTAGTGTCATATTGGGGGCTGAATGTCTGCAGCAGGTAGCCATTACTCTTCAGGCTGATTGAGTAGGCACAAGCGATAAGGAGTAGCATATAGATTTTGAACGTGAGTGGTACATTTCCAACAATATGGTTAATGTTCAAAGATTTACTTTAAGTGACCCCATTAATAGAAGCTTTACATATTTAGAATTCACTTTCCAAAGAAATATACCATTTGGCTCAGAAAACTGCCACTGGAGAAAAAGAATTACCCATTTCTCTTAAGAAGTGTAGTTATTTGGATTGGCACAATTCCTTGATTTTGAATACTAAAAACATGCTACTCATGCTAATTAATAAAATATTATGGTATGACCTAAAAATCTTCAACTTTTGAACTAGTAAAAATATTGTACATTCTACAACTGATTTCATTAAATGAAAACCCTAAATCAAATACTAAGATAGAACTTAAAAAAAATAAAATGCAGAAATATTTATTTGT
>JANHFM010002116.1:239731-257960 GCA_032468115.1 Grayia smithii
ATGTCTTTAAAAGTGATGATTGATAAAGTTTATTTTTGGAAACAAGAACAATGTTATAAATTTAAATGAAGCAAGTAAAACAAGCGATAGTAAGAACTATAAAAATATATTTAACATTGAAATTACAGTAAATATTCTATAGCACTAAATAAATCAAGTATATTTTCAAAACTGTTTAAGCATGTATGGTCATAAGTAACATTCAACTGAACAAAGTCATCATAACTTTAATGTGACTCAGATGATTATTAATTTACATTTCAGATGACAGAGTAATCTTTAGCAAATTCTGATTCCTAATGAAAAAAGTAGCAGAATTGTTTTATGATTGTGTTGTGAAAGTGTAGTGTTGTGAAAGTGAAAGTTACGAAACAATAAACCATCGGAGAATAAGGAATATAAAACAGATTATCAAAAACAGTGATTCTTCAGATTTATTTTTACAATTTTAGTGCTTTTAAAGTTATTTTACTTATCTTTGCAAATCAATCTCATTTGCTGCTTCATTAATCAATTTTTAGTGGCAAAGACATTTTGAAAATTAGAATATAGGTTTCCATGCTTAGCAATTTTCCAGAGGTAAAAACATGATAGTGGGGAAAAATATCAGTGGAAACAAATATTCTGCAATATTTATAAAATTATTTTATATTAACTATTACAACAATGTGATCACTCTTTCTCTTCAAGCTTAACTTCAGCCAGAATTTGCTAGCTTCAGATCTGTAATTTATTATTTGCAGCAAAAGATCAGATCCAGAGTTGAAATATCCCTAGTTGAAAGTTTATACCAGTCAGGATAGAAAATTATTCTCTGTGCCTAGGTTGAAGTACATTACTTCTTTATTGAATTAATTATGATAAGGATCATAACTTTAAACTAGGGGTGAGGTGCTGGCTTTCCACTAGGATTGCTTGAAGCAATTTTCATCTGAACACTTTTTGTAAAGTTATTGAGTCTGGCAGGTCTGAACTTTATGAAAGAGTAACTTGCTCCAAAACTTAAAAGCATTTGGACATTGATCCAGCCAAAGGTTTACCATATCCCATGTCTCTACCCAGAAAAATTTCCACTGCATGTTGAACAAATAACTGCAGAACCAAATGAAACACCACCACCACCACCTCTCTCTCTCTCTCTCTCTCTCTCTGTCCTTCTCTTCTCTTCATTTCTCTTCTCTTGCCCTTATTCAGTGCAATTGATTACTGTAGAGAGCTCTTTCTACCTATCTTCCCTTCTTCTTTCACCATGCTGAATGGCCAATCAATTCTATTAATGGAATAAAGAAGCAGAAATATAGCTCATCTAATAATCCAATAAACCAAAGGCATGATTTTTTTCTGAGGCAAAGGCATATACTTGTTACTGTATCAAGCTGATCAGTTATATGCAGATCTACCTTAAAAGCTATTCCAAGATGTTGCATTGCCTATACTCACCCTTTACAATGCACAGGTATAGTCAAATGATCAAATTGATGGATTGTAATGGGAAAACATTTCCAAGTCTATGCAGAAATAGAAAATGAACCAAGGAGATGCAGGTATAAATAAGGCATATAAGCTTATCTCAATATTGGTATAATGGAGAGAATGTAGGAGAAGACCAGGAAGAGGTGCAGGGTGGAATTAAAAGCATCATCAGTTAGAGTCGTGATGGTGAACCTATGGCATGTGTGCCCAAAGTGGCAGGAGGAGCCAGGTCGCCTAGCATGGCATTGCCCATTCCTCTTCCGGGTTCCTGGCATGTTTCTGTGCACAACGATCACCTGGCCTTCATGCGTGCGGCAGTAACAGAAACTGGAAGAACTAGTATTCCCTTTTCCTGCATAATCATGTGTGCCGGCTAGCTGATAGTCATATACACATGTGCAATGTCCGGAAGTCTAGCTGACTGGCATGCATGCGCACACCGGAAACCAGAAGTTCATTTTCAGGTGCCCACATGCACCCTGGGCAGCTCTTCTTCCAGGCTATGATCCAGACAAGTGTATGTGAGCACTTGCTTTTTGGCCCTAGGTGTTGAAAAGTTTCACCATCACTGAGTTAAGAGTCTTTGCATTGTCACAAATTCAAGCCCCCTTGAATTCTGTTAGTCCTTATCAAGCACAACTTTAGTGCTTGACCATGAATTGACCAGATTCTTGTGTATAAGTGTGAGCAATAAATCTTTCTGAGCTACAACTCAACCTATGGTCCTGATCCTTTGTGCCTGATGGAGAATTCTACCAACTGCTACTCAAGTAGTCACCTGCCTAATGGTAAGAGAATAAGTCTCACTAAACACTAAACAGTTAGATTATTTCTAACATATTTACCTATTAAATTTCTAAGCCACCCATCTCAGTCAATGACTCTGGGTGACTTACAATTCCAAAGCTATAAAAAAATTAAAATAACAAGAATTTTGAAAATAATAAAAATATTCAAAACTAATTATGCACAGCAGCCAAGTTAACAGTAAGGCTGAGAAACGGGCCCTTAACACATTCAGCACGCAGGTTTGGAAATACAGCCAAGTTTTTAAAGTCTTACAAAAGGCCAACAGAGTTGGGACCATTCAAAATATTGAGGAAAGGATATTCCACACAGAGGGGACTGCTGCAGAAAAAGCAGTAATTTATTCAGTTTTGGATTTGTTGATGTGGATGGTGCTAGAAAATTACTCCATATATTTTAGGCCAGTTTTTGTTGGCAGGGGCTGTATGAAGCTCATGAAATGTTCATATGAATATGTATGTCCTGGTATGTGGAGAAGCATCCTGACATGTTCTGCTACACCAAATCCCTGAGTATATAGGTCTAGTCCCTAAAGATTAGGTCAATGCTAAGTAGCAATAGCACTTAGATTTATATACCATTTCATAGTGCTTTACAGCTCTCTCTAAGTGGTTTACAGAGCCAGCATATTTGCCCCCAACAATCATTTTACTGACCTTGGAAGGATAAAAGGCTGAGTCAACCTTGAGCCTGGTGAGATTTAAACTGCCAAATTGCAGGCAGCTGGCAGGCAGCAGAAGTAGCCTGCAGTACTGCATTCTAATCACTGCACTACTGCAGCTCCTTTTAAAAGTACTTTTTAAAAATGTTTATATTTCTGATCCTTTGCTAAATTTTGGAAGGTATTATTGTATTTAATTGGTGCAAGAGTATTACTGACTAATGGACTGTTACAAGAGACAGCAACTTAATTTAATGGATAGTCTACATTAGCTCTAAAGTCTCTGCCTTGTGAACAGCTGAAATTGGTAATGTCAACAAGCTGGAATTTGATTCCTCATAAGCTGCAGCACCCACACAAATAGAGTGTGCAGTGTTTTCAGAAGATATGCATAAAATGAAGATATCATTAACTTCTTAAGAGTAGTTGATGGATAACATCTGTCCTTATCACTTCAAATGCAGGAGTCAATTATAATGATGGAACCAGTTCCTTTTTTACATTCAAACCTAGCTTTCAAAGATGACTAAATTGAACTGTGTAAGTAATATGGAAGTATATATTTCTCAAATTATGGGGCCAGATGCTTCTGGAGAGAAGATAGGATCCAGAAATAAGATCGAGAACCACTAGCCTTCCCCTTGAAAAATGTTCTTGTGCCATTGGATTTAGGTATGAAATTACCATCAGATGCACAGATCTTTATATCCAAAACAGGATTATACCGTACAAACAAAACTCCATACTGGTGCCGTGTTATGAGATTCCAGGAAATGAAGTGTAGAATGGAGAATTCTACACATTTTACAAATTCTACTCTACTATGCTTAACCAGTTCTACTGAAGAAGTGCTGCTGTGTGAAGTAACTCATAGGACATTGGGAAATGTTCAACTATTAAGATGCTATGTGACTTCTAGCATAATTCCTGTGAAAGGTTAGGCAGACCTGCTTCCTTCACAGCATCTTTATGTCAGCTAGATAAAACTTTTCTTTTCTTTTTTGTCTGGTTCTAACCAACTGTTTTATCTTTTTACCAGCTGCTTGAATACTAGTTAATTTGTTAATTGTTGGTTTTAACATGCTTACAGCTTTTGTATCCCTATATTCTATGTTGTTTATTAGGTAGCATAGAAAAAGCAGTGGGGCCTGCTTTTGTGCTATTTTAATGACATGTGGGTTAATAGTACATTGTATAATAAATAACTAAAGGCAGCATCAAAGTGATCTGGAATAAGAGATTGACTATGTTAATATAGCATCAAAAGCATCACATTCTTATGATAAGCCATCTTTATTTGAAGTATAATCATTCCTGTTTACTACTGCTAAAAACCTGAATATTAAAGAGCTGTGGCTTTAAAGAGCTCTGAAAATCCATCTTTGTATAATCAAGAACCTGTTTAGAACTGAAGAAATGGTATGAAAACATTTGTGTTTCTCCTACTCTGCAAATCTGCAGCTACAGCTATCAATGTTCAAGGAATGCCTTGTCCCAGGTCCCAACCAAAGGATCCAGTATGTCTGTATCTCTGACCCAAACAACGGATAAGAGTGCAATTTTTCAAGACTTTTACCTTGAGATAGTTGATTTGTCTTGACTGGGATGACCCCCGCTACACAATACAGGACTGCAGCCCCCAAATATGTTATCTCACATCCTAAGACAAACCGCAGGAAGGTCACCATGCCCTCACTGTTTTTCACCATATTCCTTCAGCAGCAAGTACGCAGAAAACATCAGAAGTGTTTAATCTGTAAAACACCTTCATTTCTTTGCAATATAAAAGGTTCAGATAGGGCATAAAACCTCCCTAAATGGGTAACACAGATTCTCAGGCTTTTACTTTTAGAATGTTTACATGTTTTAGTTAGAGATGGATAAACATTGGGGACAAGACCTTGCTTGCAACCTATCTATGCATACATAGACATACATACCATTGTAAAAATATAAAGTCTCCCCTTCAATTGATTTTGATATATTCTAGATTTCAGGGCAGCGTAAGGATATTAACCCTACCACTTCACCCCTTTCCTCACCATTGACTTAGTCCTTTCTAATATTGCAGCTATTATCATTGCACCCATTGACCACCCTACCAAGGGGCAAGAGCCAAAATCTTCTCATTGCAGAAACAAGAATATTTGATTCCCTTGTTTCTAATGTGAAAAGATTCTATGGTTGCTGAGCTTTGCAGAAAGAATCTATTGAACTTGTTTTTACAAGGCCCAACAATCCTAGAATTCCCTCAGTACTGAAGCAAAGGAGAAAAGGAATTGAACAGTTTGAATGACAAGTACTTATATTACCAGTGTACAATAAAAAGTGACCAGCGGAAGGTGACTTCCTCCAAGAACATCCAGCAAAGTAAAGCTAAAATGGGTCAACAAAGAAAGGAATCTTCATTCAAATGGTTCTTCAAACAGTTCTGAAAATGGTCACTTTGTAGAAGTTGTGAATGGTCTAAGCAACAGTATTCTGTTTTTGCTCTGGAGTTTACCTACCAGCTGCTTGGACTGACAAGGCTGCATGATTGTCAAGTATCAGTTGAAAGGTCTTTGTTCCTGAAGCCAAGTTTAAGATTTCACAGGCATTACACAAATATTGTATGTCATGTTTTCACATAAACAAACTCTACTAATAAAAATATCGCTGCATTTCCTGTTCTTTTATGGAAAGTTTATGTGATTAATACCTGTGAGTAAAAGTTTCCTAAAGCCAGCAGCTCCCTTCTTTGCTTACTTTGACAGAAACAGCAGGACCTGTCAATTAATCATTGCTGGTTATCAGTAAGCAAAACAGATAGTAATAATAAGTAGAAATTGTCAGAAATCGGGATTTCTGTGCTGTGAAAGGGTGCTTATAAACCAGAAATTAAACATATGAGATTTTATCTGTTAATCTGAAAAGAAAATTAAAAAACACCAACCTCCAAATGAAAGGCATAACTGTACATCATTTAACTATGATATTCCTACAAATCTACACCCTAATTTAATGCAAATTCATTCAGAAACAAGGCCCAATCAAAGAGATTATTCAAATAATGAATATAAATCAATCCTTCTGAAGAAGATTCAGATCTGTCCTTGGCTTTCGACTTTGAATATGAACTATCTGTCTTCTTGAAAATTAGAATTGTATTATTGATATACATATAATAATTGTGTTGGGGAGAGTTAAACACTGAATTCTAGACATATAAACTATCTAGAATTTTGAAAATAGGAAGGGAGAAAGTCCTACTTTTTCTTGGAAAAAAAAAGAACCTGGAAATTTGGAGATGTATTGGAATTTATATTATGTTTACTTTCTCACAGAACCAAAGCTTGTTTTACTGATTTTTTAAAATAAACTTTATTGTATTGAAGTAAACTTCCTTGAACATTCATTTCACATATAGATATATAATCTTTAGGACATTACAGGGCATTTTATTCATTTATTGATCCAAATATTTATAGGTTGCTGCTAAGAGTTAAAAAGCCTCTAAAGAATTCTAGGTAAGCATAAGATTATGCTAACTCAAACATAATATTTGTTTAAATATGTTTATTTCCAGAAAAGCATGCCTAGGATTGCAGTTCCCTCCAAAATAAAAAGCCTTCGTTTTGTACGTGTAACATTTAAAAGGTATCAATTACAAAAGAATGAGAACTGCAAACCCATCTAACTTTATGTTTCATCTTCAACACTGGAAAAACTGAAAGTTGAAAATGGAGCAAAATTTGGGACTGCAGGGCTGTATTTGTGTGTGTCTGTGTGTGATATTTAATACAAGAGTTTCCTAAGGATTGATAATAGCATGTTTAAAACTTAGTCTATGGTATAAAAAGGATTACAATTCTCTGATGTATTAAAATATTGCAAAAGAAATTTCCCCTATTTTAATAAAAGATTTTCAGCACTCCTAACATTTCTAACTTTTCTGTCTTAAAAATATGGGCAACTGATTATCCAAAATTACTACTGAACAGCCACCTAAACATCTGCCGTGCTCCATGTGCTGTCTTCCTGAGATGCAATGATAAATAAAAGACTGAAAACTCTCTAACAAAACGTTTTCAAGATTGAATTTGATATATCTGCTCAGTCACAGAACAGACAATTGATAAAAGAGTTTCTCCTGTGCAACTTTTTGTAGCAGGATCTGCTATAGAATATTGGAAAAAGTTAGAAAACGAAAGTGGGGGAGGAAGAGCCTCTTTGCATGAATGTACAAATCCATCATATCCATCACCAAACTAAATGTTCATGCTACTTTGGGAACTATATTGATGGCAGAATCAAAACAAGTCTTCAGTGCTGATTCAGCATACCTCATTACTTTAAATTTATCTTGACATTTGGATGTAAACCCTTCAGTGAACAACCCCCCCAAAATGAAGTTTAAATGAGTGATCAGTTTGTGGTTATATGGTCAATCTGCAGGGGAAATAAGAACATTTCACGTTGGAGCTGTCATTGTTATGGAGCCATAATTTTCCATCTTACCTGACAGATGCCTGCTTTCTCTAGCATTCTGTTTGACATAATTTACATACAGAAAGTCCATGTTTCCTGTATTGAAAGTGTCTCCATAGTATGTGGCTTCCATAATATCCATGATATTGCATAAGAATATTCTTAGTTTAATTTTAACATCTAACCACAGTGCCAAATCCACAAAGGCCCAGTCCCATCTATAGTAGGAGGCTATAGAAAGATTAAAAAATTAAGATGTACTATATTTATTCTTGTAAATGTTAAGTATAACTAAAGGTGTCTATGTTGCATACACTACAGGTAAATAGAATAATTTCTTTTATTGAATTATTATTCCAGTATCCTCTTCGTCATCTTTCTGATATGGATGGTTCCGTTCATGACATTTGATGTATATTTCTGTTTCCTTTTACTTCTACAAGAGTTAGTACTTTTTGAGCAAAACCTTATCTAAAATTTTTACTTAAATATTGATTTAAATGTTTTCCTTCTTAAAAAATATTGTTCCATTCAAATATAGATTCTTTTAAAGTTGCTAATGACAGTTGTAACATTTAGAGAAGTGCAAAACAGTGCCACATTAGTTTAAACTTTGTGAATCAAGTTTGCAAATATCAAGCAAAAATAAGTCTTTTTTTATATTTAGCTCTGTTTATACTGTAATTTCCTTATCTGTGCTTTGGATATGGAGGAAAAATATGAAATTATATTAATGATTTCCCCATATATCCACATGATCAATAGACTGTAAAGGGAAGTATTTCATGATATAGCTTCTTGAATTTAGATTGTCTATGCAGTATAAAAGTCTCATGGTACAATTTCTGGAGTGCGTAGTATTGCATATATACTCTGTGTGTGTGTGTGTGTGTGTGTCCATATGTGTGTGTGTACTGTGCAGCATTGCTAACACACACACACAAACATTTGTGCTTCTCTTTCCAGATAGGGCTTTCTTTCCTAATAAAGTTCAGTAAATATATACTATCAAACTCCTATTCCAATTTTAGAGATGTGTTGGACTATGACTTCCACTCATCTCAAAGGAATGAAAGAAACTACAGTGCAACACATCTGGAAGGCACCTGTCTGGGAAGGTTCACTTAAACAGATTTTTCTTAGAAGAGAGAGATTTCTAGACAAAAAATTCTAGGACTCAGGACAACTGGGTTAAACAACAGGATATAACAAAGTATCATTTAAGAGGAACAATCATTCTCTTATAAAGTATGGAAACTCCTTAACAAATGAACACATGGCATAGACTTTAATAGTAAACAGCAATGTTAGGAAATGCTGTTGTAGCATTGGATTTTGTTTCTTCCAAATAAGAGGATTGAAGTATTAAATCAACGATCTACAATTCATCACCATTAAAACCATCACTAGTTTTTGTTTTCTTTTAGGTGACACCTTTCTTTAGCTAGTCCACTTAGCTTTCACACCCATGTAATTATTATGTTTCTGATTAATATCTTAAAAGGTATTTGCAAAAGATCTGCTGCTGCTGTATTTTCCTGCTCTCTATTTAACAGTATATGTTCACAACAGGGCAATTTTTTTCAATACTTTTCAGCAATGAAGGAAAATAGAAGCAACAGTAGTTGAAGAAGTCACAGGGACACATCAAAGCTGTTTTTAAAAAGTGCAGCATATCAAGAGGTGGTAGAAGTGGTTTTCTGAAAGGATTTTCTTGAGGATGTCTCTTTACACATCCCATTAATCTTTCAGAGACCTTATTTAATTTCTCTAAATACCAGCACTGTGCTGGCCATGGTTATGGATCAGTTTGTTCCTGGGAACCTCTGAAGCATGTTGGAATGTCTAGGCTCATTTGGGTGCATTCTCTGCAGTTTGCAATATGATCCCTAAAGGCTCTGGGGGCCTAGCAAAAACACCAAAAAATGTGTAAAGGAGATGCTTGCTAAATGGCCAGTTTGGTGCAATTTCACATTATACTTTTTAAGTTTGTTTCATTTTTATATGTCTACTATATCGATATACTTAGGAGTCTTGATTTAAACCTAATACATTGAAGCATAAAACTCATTGATCTAAACCTATTGCCTGAGAACCAATTCTTACAATTTATTTGGAATTTATTCTTCAAATAAGGTCTTTTGTTCTTACCCATGATAAGCTAGGATCCAAACACACCAAAAATCAAGATAGACTATGTTTCACCACAATGTATGTTCACATCAATAAAATCTTTGAAAACTATGACTGACTGTATTTGGAGGTGTCCCTAGCATTTTGCTTTTCTGCTCCCTCTTGACTATTCTTGGTCAAACATATCTCAATGTTCCTTGTTACTAGTGATAAGCTACAACCACCATATACCACAGACTGGATGATAAATAGCTCAAAGCCATATATTAATAATTGTTTGAATTGATAATCCAACTCAAACACCAAAGCACTGTATGTCTAAAATTACCAATGTTGATATCACTTCAGTCTGGTAGTCTTGTAACAGCACAACTCTTTCTTTCAAATCTGCCTCCATCCCTGTCTCTAGCTTATGTCACTTCCCCAATTTAGGTTTAATACTTCAAGGAGATTTTAGCCAGAATGATGGACTCATGCAGTTCCAGAATTCTCCATACATGCTCTAAATGAATGGGTAGATTCTTTTGAAAATTGTGCTGAATGATCAAATGGAAAATATGACTCTCTGAAGTGCCATAATGAATACAAAAATATGGAAGGGCCAGGTACAGTATGTGGCTTTATCACTATAAGCCTTAAATCTACTTGGAAATCTTCCTCTTCACATTTATGGCATTTCATACATCTTTCAGTTTCTGATTCTTAATCATAACTACAAGACATTTAAAAGGAATTATTTCTCAAATCTTTCTGATTAAAGGGTTTTTTTTAAAAAAATCTTTTTCTTAAGTTCCTATCGTAGTTATATTTTTATTTTGAGTTTATATTTTGTACCTGTATACAAACTTGCAATCCCCTCTGCAGACAATATAGAATAAATAAATAAATAAATAAATAAATAAATAAATAAATAAATAAATCATACATACATACATACATACATACATACATACATACATACATACTTGAATCCCACCACTGCTTGGGACCATCAGTACCATTTAGCTCCTTCATGCTTCAGATTGGAACTGGAATCTTTTAATGCCTTGAAACTGAAATTCAAATTTTGGATTATTTGGGATTCTTTTTGGGTTCCCCAAATGGAGGTGCTTAGGTGCAGACGTAGTTCTACAGTATCACTGGAATGCTCTGGTTACTTTCTTCTCTCAGTAGGATTCACAGAAACACCTCTAAACCTGGATACAGGTACTCCTTGATTTATGACCACAATTGAGCCCAACATTTCTGTTGCTAAGCAAGACATTTGCTAAGTGCGTTTTGCCCATTTTACTGTGGCCCTTTCTTGCCACAGTTGTTAGGTGAATCACTGCAGTTATTAAGTTAGTAACACATTGTTAAGTGAATCTGGACTTTGCTTGTCAGAAGGTTGCAAAAGGTTGTTGCATGACCCCAGGACCCTGGAACCATAATAAATATGAACCAGTTGCCAAACGGACAAATTTTGGTCATGTGACCATGGGGATGCTGCAATGGTCAAAGTGTGAAAAACAGTCATAAGTCACTTTTTTTAATGCCATTGTAACTTTGAATGGTCACTAAACGAATGGTTGTAAGTTGAGGATTTCCTGTACATTAGAGAGAGAGAGAGAGAAAGTTGTTGTAACTTTCTCTTCTATAATATGCTTTCTGCTGTTTTATTAGATTTCAGAGCAAATCTGATTGCTAAGAGGATGGAGAATTGTATGCATTCTTAACTGTTTTTATTGGTCTTTTAAGGATGGTTTCTATCTTGCTGTAAATGAGATGATATTGATAGAGACACAGGAGGCATCCAACCGCCCCCCCTCCCCCCACTTGGTACCACCAAATTCAAGCAGCCCAGCCAGATGGCTGTACAACCTCTGCCTGAGCATGTCTGTCGCATGGGAGCCCCACACTTCTCCATCTGAACTGCTCTTATTATTAGCATGCCGTCTTTAATGCCCGTGTAGGAGTCGGATCTGCCTTCCAGTAATGTTAATCCACTATTCTACATCTGACCTGTACCATGGAAGAATAAAAGAACAGATTCTGACCTTTATGTGCAAAGAGTGTTAGCTCACATATTCCTTCTTGGGGTTTTTTTTTTTTCCTCCTTAAGACTATTCTACAATGTGCATTTACCATGGGATTTTAAAAGCTGCATTTTTAATCTACTGACAACCTGGGAATCCCCTCAGTATGTTTTAAATTCAGAAGACTGTTTTCTGGATGTGTTGAGATATGTCATCTGGGCATTTGCTTAAGCTGCTTGAAGAGTAAGCAACAATGGCGACTTCTGTTCTAAAACCATATTTTATTTCTGTTTGGCGGCGAGTGTGCCATAGTGTCTGCTTATAAGAACAGAGAACATGAATACACTGTGTCACTTCTAATGACAAGGAAAGAAGCAATATTTTGATCTTGAGCTGAAAAGCTTCCTCCCCCTCCCCCCCCTCAAGTATGTGGTTATGACTGGCATTCATTTGCTTAGCATCTTCCTGCTCAGCTGACACCGTATGAGGCAAAGCAAGAACAGCTTCAGCTAGGAAGTTTAAGAAAGGGCTTAAAGTAATCTAATGGAAACTAAATTAAACTAAATCTAATGGAAACCCTAAGTCTGATTTCTAAAGCAACATTTCTTAAACTTTTCTCTCTCAGGACTGTTTCATACTTTAAAAATTATGGTGAACTCCAAAAGAGCTTGTGTTTGTATGGTCTGTATTGATTGATCTTCACCATATTAAAAATTAAAAGTGACGCATACACTGCCACTACCACTTACAATTGGTTGATTGGATTTTATAATATTATATTTTTCAGCATAGGCTGGCAAATAATTGAGATTTCATGAGCCCCCAGGGGATCATCGAACCACACTTTGGAAAACATTGTTTTAGAAGAAATGAGAATGGGAGATTCAGGGAGAAGTATTCAGATTGTAGTGAGGAATCTTCCTTTATCCATTATATTCAGTATAGGTGGCTAAGATAATGTTGGAAGATTCCAACTTTTCCAGGCTAAACGATGGTGAAAAACCAGCCAGTATCTTGGCCATTATTATATAATTTTCCAGTTTTGCTTTCCTTAGTGTGAATTTGGAAAATACAGACATCCAAGTGAGACAATTTTTAAAAGCACCTGTGATCAAACATGGTATTTTTTTTTTATTTGGAAAGAACTAAACAGCAAAAGCAACATGAACTGCTTCAGCATTTTTAGAAAATTTATCTAGTGCCACACAAGCTTAAGAGAACTTTCCCCATCTGATATGGTACACATTCTAATTCTTGCAATTTCTTGTTAAAATCTTGGAGAATTAACCTAAATGGATTACTGTTTTGTTGAGCATATTACCAATATAGATTCTCTTTCATTTTCTGAGTCTTGCCATTAATTACTATGATTTTGGGTTGTCCAAATTATGTGTATATCTTTATTGAAAATAATATACGCATAATTCGGGCAGTGTAAAATCATAGTAATTAATGGGATAGACCTTGTAAAGTCTACCGTCATTATACCATTGCCCCTCCCTCAAATCTGTTTACATCCTTCTGCTTGTTGTAATCCACCCATTCATTTGCAGTGTGGCATCAAAGTCTCCTTGAGGTCAAGCTATTTTCTGCCAGTAGTCTGGAAATTGTAGGTCATTGCCTTCTTTCAGGATGTTTCCTGGTGATCTTCCATTTAATACATAAGTAAGGCCAACACTACAGTACTTAGTTTTGTAGTCCAGGCAAAGTTACACAAACATATGGCAAATCTGCATATTTATAGAATAAAAAGGTACTGTTACATCAGGTTTCTTCTTGTTGGGATTGGGATTTTTTTTAGAATTTTTAGCTGAAAGTGGTTGCTATGAGGGAAACCTCTGTTCACAAACACTCATTTCACAGAAGGACAAAACAGGAAGAAGAGGAAAAAGAAAAAGAAAAGGAACCTGCGTATAAGGCAGAGGTGGGGCAGGGGCCTAAAAGTTAAGCCCATTCATATCCTCCCCCCTCTCGTGTGTGTGTGTGTGTGTGTATGTGTGTGTGCGCCTTCGCAAGATTCATTCCCATATAGCATGAACTTTTCTCTCTGTCATAATATGTTTTCCATTTTCTCTTTTCTCCTACTTGGTCACTATGTTGGTCTGCCTAACACTTTTTGTCTTACCTTGTAAACTTTAGCTCTGGTCTCCTGATGTATCTTCTCCTCTAACAAGTCATCTGCTGTGTTTCCTCCCCTCCTATTGTATTGTGTTGTTTGATTGCCACTCCCTAGTTTTTCTCCTTGCCAAGTACAGGCAGTGAGGTCTGTCCTTTCCTTCCTTTTCCATATATGTGTCTGGAACCCCTTCAAAGTGCAGCACTATTTTCTAGTGGGCTTCCCTCTTTGCTATCTAAGAATGCTAATGACTTTTGTGGTCCAAAAGTATTCTGGGAAACAGAGAATATGGAGATTCTCAGTCATCTAGGTCAGGAGTTGGCAACCTTAAACACTCAAAGAGCCACAAAGATCCTAACCGGAAGCACCCGTTCAATTCTGGAGCCAACCGGAAGTCCGGTTCCCCCATCATAGAGTCTCCTCCTAGGGCGGCATCCTTTTTCCTCTACCTGTCCTAACTGAAAGGCTTATCAATTGTGGAGCCAACCAGCAACAGGGAGCCGCAGCAGAGGGATGAAAGAGCCACATGTGGCTCCAGAGCCGCGGGTTGCTGACCCCTGATCTAAGTCATAGCTGTCTCAAAGGTATTTTTTCAAAAGGCAACTGGACTGTTTTTTTTTTTAATGTCTTCCTTAAAGAAAAAACAGTCCAGTTGCCTTTTGAAAAAGCACCTTTGAGATATTCTGGGAAATAAAAATGTCAGACATTCAGAGGCTATCTCTTCTGAGTTGCTTCTTAGTACCAAAAATTTACTTTAAAGCTTTAGAACCAAAGAAACCGAACTAATAGGGTACTTGGCAAGGTCAATAGAACTTCCAATGCACAAGATTTTTCCTTGTAGTTTTAATTGTATCCCAGCTATATAACAAAGGGTTGGTTCTAGATCTTCTTTCTATGTTGGTGCTTTGTGGATTAATTTGGCTTTGGGATCCTCCAGTTATTTCTCAGACTGCTTTCTGAAAAGTGTGTGTGTGTGAGAGAGAGAGAGAGAAGAGAGAGGGGGGGAGAGAGAGAGAGGGAGAAAGAGAGTATTCATACGTTCCCTGACACTTACACAATGACCTTCATTTCATTTTAATGTATTACGTGACCTGGGCCTCCAATTTTCCTATGTTCACTTTCCCATTTTTGGTTAGAAGGGCTTCGATTCCATGAATCTGAGATTATTAGCACTCATCCTTGGAATGATTACACTTAATGAGAGTGGAAAGAACTATCAGCCTCCCCCTCACCACTGCTGCCTCTACAATCGCTTGCCTACACATGTGGAATAATTACAGGGGGAGGTTGGAGAAAGCTTGGCACCTTCCGCCAACATCATCCCACTTCTCCTCTGTGGTGACTCATCCTGAAAGCTCTCACTGTGGCACTGATAGAAGTCTTATCACCTCTGCTAGTGATGTCTGAAAATCTGCATCTGCAGCACAACAGAAGTCTCTGCTGTGAAGAGGTGCAAATTCACTCTGCTGTGAAGAGGTGCAGATATTAACCACTTAAGTTGAGTTCTGCCTGTATGAAATTAGAGCAGGAAAGCAAATGTATTCACAGCAAGGTTTTCTTTTAGCATAGAAAGAAAGTTATTAGATGCTGAAGAAGGCTGGAATATTAGCAAATCAACCCCAGAAAACCATGCTTTCAAGTTTGGGGAAACATTTTTTTCCCCTTCCTCCTTAACATTATTTTATTTGTCTTGGCTGTGCACAGCTAGAATTTCTGATCATGGGCTTGCTGCAGATTAACGAGTAAAATGTCATTCCAAACAGAAGATCTGATTGCTTTATTATCTTTAAATCCATAGGGGAGACAAGAAATTCTCCTTCAGATGAAGCCTAATTAAAATGGTGGATGGCTGTCATGTCTTGACAGCTAGAAGGAGATGTTCAGGTCGATAGAGGGTGATCTTGGTCCCTAAAGCTCCATTGAGCCTCTTTACGGATGTAATTCTTTCAGATCTTTACTGCATGACTGGCTGAAACGGTTTGCAGTCATAGGGAGCATTATGCAAATATAATTACTAGCAGAAGATAATTGAATGTATGGTTTGGTTGGTGTTCCTTGGTTCAGTTAGCAAGTGGCCTTCTGTGAGATTCTGTTTAACCATCTACTTCCTACTGACTTTTTTTTTTTTTTTTTAATGTGGCTGGATTCTAGAGTTGCACCAAGTCATGATTAGCTATAGTGTGGTTTGTTGATCTTTATTTTCACCTTGTAACCTTGTTTCATTGAAGCTTAGCTCACGCCAAGGGCTAAGTTGAAGGCACACAAACCACAATTATAGCTAGGCAGCTGTCTCACATGTAAACTAGGGTAGCTAGGGTTAGCTCTATTGACTTATCAACACTGTGATGCAGGGCCTACATCTGACAGTAACACAAGCTGTGATCTTAGAGAACAGCTATCTTGGATGGGTAGTCCTCAGGTTAAGGACCAATGGTTCACTATGGGTGCAGTTTTGCCAAAACCCAGGGAAAGGGAGTCACTGCCAGGGTTTTTTTTTTTGGCAAAACAGTTATAAACCACTGTCATGGGACTAAGGGATGCTGTGAATGGCTGTAAAAGTGGTCGTGTTGCCAAATGGCCAAAGAACAATCATGTGACTATGGGAGGGGCATGATTGTCAAAACTTCAGATTTGGGTTCCTAAATACCCTTTTTCAGATAAGTAATTAAACAACCGGCTGTAAGTCGAGGACTACCTGTATCTCGTTAAAATATCCATTTTCTACCTTGCTTTGAATATATCACAGGGATCACTGCATGCTTCATTCTTAATTAAGGATTAATTATCCAGGTATGCAAAGCATCGCTGTCTCAGGGGAGAGCTTTATCGAGAGATAAGACATTGCTGACTAGCTGGTGGTACACTAATAGTTCTAGTTGATGTTGAAGGTGGTGATTAGCATTTGTACTTTTATCTTTTCTTAGATAGCTGAAGTTATCCTGTATGAATATCTTAATGTTATCCCCCACAGCAATCCTGTGAGGAAGGTTGGGCTGAGAATGTGAATGAGCCAAAGTCACATAGCAGGTTTCCTAACTACAGGTAGTCCTCAGCTTACAACTACAATTAAGCCCAACATTTCTGTTGCTAAGCAAAACACGTGTTAAGTGAGTTTCGCCCCATTTTATGGCTTTTCTTGCCACAGTTAAGTGAATCACTGCAGTTACCGGTAAGTTAATAACATGGTTGTGAAGTGAATCTGGCTTCCCCATTGACTTCAGAAGATCACAAAGGGTGATCCCAGGATCCCAGGACACTGCAACCGTCATAAATATGAGTCGGCTGCCAAACATCTGAATTTTGATCACAGGACCATGGGGATGCTGCAATGGTCCTAACTGAAAAATGGTCATACGTCACTTTTTTCTCTGACATAACTTTGAACAGTCACTAAATGAACTGTTATAAGTCGAGGACTACTTGTATAACTGGCTGAAAGCTAACTTGTGCCATGTTTCAGCAAGCATCCTAGATCATATGAGAATACTCTGTCAAGGAAATTTGATTCAATTCACTTCATCACAAGCTCTGCCTTATTGCAGCTTGGGATATTGTGTGAATCTCGCCATGATGGTTTATAAACTATGGATGTGATCTACCATTTTATGTGAGCCCACTGAGATTGTAGCGTGTTTAATAAACAATAGTTAAAGTGTGGGACAATGCAATGTTGAAGGTGAGTCCGTGGACTGCTCAGTAAATTTTGAGATGTGGTAACGGCAGTCTGCAAACTCTTAGGGTGTTGCGTTAGACAATTCTGAACTATATTCTCCTTCGCGTTCTGCTAAATGAGAAGTATCGGTACAGCCACAGATTAAGGGTGTTTTCCGAATGCGTATGTGCTGCTGAAACTGGATTTGGGCTTTGGTAGAATTGTAGTTTCTGTTCCTTCTGATACTACAAGGAGATACTTTGAACACATGGACGGGAGTGTCAGATGTAAATAGTGATTGGTTTGTTTTGAGCAACACATTTTAATACCGGGGTAAAGTTCTGAAGCAGGATCAACCAGTTCAGATACTGGAGGAACTCCTTTCAGCATAGAGCTTCCACGTTGCCAAAGTGCTGATGCTATTTCCAGAGGAGAAAAAAAAAACCTGCTTTCCCATCAGCAGCTCCCCATCTGTGACATTCCTGAGTGCAATATTGTAATCCTGTGGCTGTAAGACTGATGAATACGAATGTAAATTCCTTGGGACAAAAATGGCATTGTTCAGGTATGGAATAAAAGGCTGATTACCTCCATGTATTTGCATCATGGAATGGGGCTTGACTTAACAAAACCTGAGGATCTGGTTTCAGGTGAGTGCCTTATTGGTCTGGGGAGGAGGAAGAAACCAGAATACAACACAGTGATCCCAATAGCTGGGCAATATTCTATTGTTTTCTACTCTAAACGTTACTTCAGAAAAATCCAGGATAACCACTGCACTGCCCTCAATGTATTTCATGATGCTTCCCTAATCTCTTCCTTCTGTTTCTCTATACCAGTGTTTCTCAACCTTGGCCGCTGGAAGATGTGTGGACTTCAACTCCCAGAATTCCCCAGCCAGCAGA